>LULA01016167.1:0-23701 GCA_002091835.1 Anopheles maculatus | reverse complement strand
GATTATCTTGAGTGTTGTTGTTTGAATCACACGAGTTATATTTACTACTTTCTTGCAACAGTTATTGCTATTTCCATTACGAGAGTTGCGCTACTTTCCTTGTTATGCAAGTTACTATGACTTTGAATCCTTCTAGGAATAAAAATTCCCCTCAAGTGTATTAGACAGTTTGAGGAACGAATGATTCGTATTTCCTGGAGTCAAATATTAAGTTATTTCCTTATCAAAACTAATACGACATCAACAACATTTAGGTATTTAACATCGGCGTAACAGGTGTAAGAAGTTCGGGATAAAGGAAGTTTAAGCTTAACAATCCCATCACGCCATCACACTCGTAATCTCATATTAAGTTATTATAGGCATGATCTGTAGAGGTGTTAAGCAAGTTAGTGTGTATGATGCGGATGAGTTTTAAACCCGAGGATAGGCTTATTATTAACTCAACACATTACCGCTGTACTATGGTTCCGAGACTCTTAGAGATACCAATTCACGTGTTTCTATATTTAGCAATGAAATACAATCAATTATCAATGCTCAATCGTACCGTGATCGAGCCCCTCGAAACCGTTCAGTAGCAAGTTGTTATGCCACAATTGCAAATTAGTTGTTCAGGAAATGGTGAGCCACATCGAAGCTTTGCGACACACACGATGGAAGATTCATCATCCGTCTGTAACTTTCCCTTTCGCTTAGAAACGATGGACTAATGAGAAGGGGGGAAAAACCCCCACTGTGTCCAGTCAACGTCAACGTCATCCATCGACGTCATTCGAGGAACACCAAGCGGCTGTCTCCTTACGTACAGACTTTGCGCATCGCGGTAGTGATAAAGATTGTTGATTGTAAAGAATGACATGGTTTAACTTTACGCAAATTATGCTCGTATCAGCACAATGACGTTGGTCAAGTATATTTCAATGCGTTCGTGACGTTCTTGTGGGTTCATGGGCTTGGGCCAAACAAATTGAACAAAAACATTGAACCCATGAAAAAAAAACCGACGAAAAGCGTAATTCTGCATTCAATGCTCATTGTGCTGAATGAATTGATGTTTTTGTAAAATAAAATTTCTAGGTCCAGAGATCCGATTATATGCTTAATGTGCGACTAACTCAAAGTCCAAAAATAAAACTTTGCGCCTGGCAAACTTGAGCCAAATGACGTGGCGCTTATATCGTGGAAAACCATTAAACCTTAATGATACTTCCTACCGCAGCTGGGCTTGTGATTACGAGGTTAAGAGTAGTTGCAGATGAATGGTGAAGTTGATTGAAAAGCAACTGCTGGCCCGGGGGACGGTTTTTGACCCGATCGAAAATGAATTTCCACATTCGGTGTCATTGTTTTCTTACATTTGTTTCGGCGAACATATTTGACTCTCTTGAACGAGCATCCATGTAACGAAGGCACTCATCGAGTTTCCGATTGACCTGCATATCATGGATAACAATTTGCTTATTGTTGAGTGGAGGTTCCATTTTGTTGAGGAGGATTTTTGTTATGATTGCATTTTAATTTTAATTGATCGATCTAAGCTATGTTGAAGGTTTAATATCAACAACGAAAAGAATGTGAATTGGAATCGGGAAGAGATTAAAACAATCCTGCACTCAGATTTCGCTATGCTCATATTTCTTACCGTAGCAGTAAAACCAACAAGAACAGTAGACCAAAAGTGATACATAATCAATAGTTGAGTGACTAATTTGAAATTTGATCAGCTCTTAAATGATTTATATTGACATAGACATCCGAGGCTCGGAGATGGAAACTTCGGAGACCATCTTCTATAAGTCACGCCAGATCTTGGCATACGCTGATGACATATACATAATTGATTTCAGGCTCTCGTATACATCAGAAGACTACCAAAGGATTTAACAAGTGGCAATAAAAATTGGATTGGAGATTCAGAGCCTAGACGCGTTTAAAAAAAAAGATGCGAAGACAAGTTTTTGGTCCCTTATCTGTGAAAGGGCAATAGAGGAATCGTGACAGTGACGAGGTCTACGAGCTGTACCGTAACCACACCATCGAGCTACAAATTAGACTCGCCAGGCTTCGGTGAGTTGCCAGGCACCGGTGGTCATGGTCCTTTTAGGTCGCCGACCAGGATACAGAAGGTGTAGTAAGCCTAAATTGAGATTGTAATGTCGGTCGCCATGTAATGTCGGTAAACGAGGAGGCACAGGAGGAACATCTCCATGATCGGATCGGTTATTGTCGCAAACAAACTTGTCGGGTATCGTTATGCAATTTGTTCTATTTGCTACGAATGGATGGATTTGTTCGTTTCTGTTAAACTGCTGACTAAGCTGTCTTATCGGTTTCGTGTTGCTTCGCGCCGCTCGCTAGTCGAGTGCGCTGGTCGGTGTTTCGTTGCCTATGTTGTAACGGGTGTTTGGGCGAAATCGCTAATTGTTGAGGAGGATTTTTGTTATGATTGCATTTTAATTTTAATTGATCGATCTAAGCTATGTTGATGGTTTAATATACAAAAACGAAAAGAATGTGAATTGGAATCGGGAAGAGATTAAAACAATCCTGCACTCAGATTTCGCTATGCTCATATTTCTTACCGTAGCAGTAAAACCAACAAGAACAGTAGACCAAAAGTGATACATAATCAATAGTTGAGTGACTAATTTGAAATTTGATCAGCTCTTAAATGATTTATATTGACATAGACATCCGAGGCTCGGAGATGGAAACTTCGGAGACCATCTTCTATAAGTCACGCCAGATCTTGGCATACGCTGATGACATATACATCATTGATTTCAGGCTCTTGTATACATCAGAAGACTACCACAGGATTTAACAAGTGGCAATAAAAATTGGATTGGAGATTCAGAGCCTAGACGCGTTTAAAAAAAAAAGATGCGAAGACAAGTTTTTGGTCCCTTATCTGTGAAAGGGCAATAGAGGAATCGTGACAGTGACGAGGTCTACGAGCTGTACCGTAACCACACCGTCGAGCTACAAATTAGACTCGCCAGGCTTCGGTGAGTTGCCAGGCACCGGTGGTCATGGTCCTTTTAGGTCACCGACCAGGATACAGAAGGTATAGTAAGCCTAAATTGAGATGTAGTGATGGTGTTGATGCGGCTTCTGGATGCTGGATTGGCATACGACGGCGCTAGGCCGTGAGCGATACTGACGATTGTCGGTGCAGGTTGAGACCGCATAGCTTTTTAACCATCTCATAATAAGTAAGTTAGTATGGACGTCGTTATTTTAAGTACACGATGAGTAGTTCTCACATCAAATTCAGGCAGAATACTGGATGAACCAAAGAATCCAGCTAAAACTAGACAACTGCATGGATGCGATGTCTCACGACAAAGTAAATTTGTCTGATCATTACACTAATATGGAGTAACAATATTAGGGTGCAGAATAACCGTATCTGATACCCAGAATAAGGCCACCCAGTTTAACATCGGAACATCACTGGTACACAAAAAAATCTGTTTAATAATTTAAATTTTACGTCTTTCGATAACAATGACTATTCTTTCGATCTTCCGGATCACTCCACGAACAATCCATCGGGTTACCGCGCATGTTAAGTTCACTGATTTTAGGTGAAGTTCCATTTATGTCAAAACTTACAATCTGATTATCTTGTGCATCCACCTCCAGCGGTACCCCCGGCACAACAAACAAACGAAGCTCGGTAATATTGTTCTGTTTCAAGCAAAGGTCCCTCAACTTCATTGGAAAGTCAGAACTGTTGAGCGTCACTGATCGAATGTTGTTACCAGACAGGTGAAGCTTTTTCAGGTTATCCATCCATGCCATATCAATAAAATCAACATCAGTTAGCTGATTATCATCCAGGTCCACCGTTGTAAGCGTTTTAAGATTGTCCAAGCAGGAAGGAACCGTCGAAAGTTGGTTTCCGTTCAACGAAAGCTCGACAAGAAACGGAATTCTCCATTGGCACAGCGAGAAAGCTTTGAGCATATTGTGGGATAGGTCTAGCTTCTGCAGCATATCGGACGCAAAGCAACCGGCAAATAGTCGTATTAGGTTTTTCTTCAGCAGCAGTACGCGAAGCGTTGCGAACGGCCTGAACAGGGTCATGCTTATCGTTTTTAACAAATTCTGCGACATATTCCATTCCTCCAGGGAATCGTACAGTGCGCACCGTTTCGGGCTAGTGTTCACCACGGAGCGTATTTTGTTTGCGGTTAGATCTAACTTTTTAAGCAACGATAAATTACAAAACAGCTCCATATCGACCGATCGAATACCGGAAGAGGACATTTCGATAGTAGTCAGTGCCGTTGCTCGATATATCGTGGGCGGTATAGCCGCCAGCTTGCTGTGCTCAACAGTTAACGTTTGCTGCTGACAGTTCTTTTCAAAATAAATTTCCTTTATACCCGTCGACCTGAAGTTCAGCTGGAACTGCGTAGCTGCTGCGCAGATGGTCAATGCTGACAGTGCATCAGATTTCCGTACAGTAATGGCTTGCACTGTGTGCAGTGTGTGATTGAAGGTCGATGTGTCAAGATGTTTCATCCGAACGTTTTCAACAGAAATGAAGTGAGTTTTTTCCGAGATGTTCCGCAGTCGCAAGAAGTCGTTGGCAGTTGACACATCAACGAGAGTACATCCGTTTCCAAAACATCGAAACTGAGTTGCACTTATACGTGGCGCGTTTATGAGTAGGATTTGAAAGCTGTAACGAAATGGGTTTCGTATGAGTGTGTTTTTTTTTTCAACTTGATTGTACTGAGGTTTGGTAATGAAACATAGAAGGTTCTTACCATACGCAAACCACAACGATAATATCCATAAAGAGCTATTCTCGAACACTTTGACTGTTGATGTGCTCCTGTAAACTAAACGCTTGCTCACTAGGCTTGTTAATGGGTGGCAATAAACTAAACTCGTGTGTAGTTTAAGTTGTCCATCGGGATCAATTTAGCTCGGCACGGCTTGTGATGTATAATAAATCGGTATTCATTACTGTGCACAGCAAATGGTGCTTTGATACAGTAACTACAAATCACGTGCCTCTGTTGGGGTTTGATAATTTAATCGCATTTAATTCCGGTCCATTCTCCTACTGCTAGAATCTGTTGTAAATTTGTGAAATTATCATTCTTTTCTGTCATAAATATTCATGCAAAGTTTATCTTACTAGCAATAGCACACCCCACCGAACCGGTGTCCGTCAACAGAAAGTGGGGCTGAAAATTAATTACTTGTGATAAGTAGGTTTCAACTTCGTTTGTTTTATTTTCACTTCAAGCGGTCGCTGTTTTGGACGTTTTGCTTTGCCTTCCACTCGATCTTGGCGGGCTGTTTTAGGGAGATGCTCAGCGTTTGAAAAAGTGAGATTTACAAGTAATGCTCGGTCGTACAGCCGTCTGTTGATGCTTCAATTTTGCACCTCCTTCATCGCGCATAAACTGCATTGTTCGGGCAGGGTTGAGTTGTTTGGTGCAAGATACGAAACTTGAAACTGTACTTTGCTATCCTTTAAGCGGGTGTATATCTTCTTGAATATTGTTTCCACTGGCTGTACCATTCCTTATCGTAATTAAAATTTGGTTTGCTTGGGTAGAACATTTAATTTTGAATTTCTTGTTAAAATTGCAGCTAAATTTTGGTTGGTGCTGTTCCAGATTTTGTGAGTCTAGAATTCAATATTCCATCGTACATACAAGCCGAAATGAGTTCAGTGGATTGTTTCCGAAATCGAATGCATTAGTAAAATGTAAAAGAATACATTTTATTATTAATGATAACATGTTACGCTGTACAGAAACTTTTAAAGGCCACTACAAACACAAAAAAGCACCAATTTAGCGCACGAATATCAAGGAAAGCGCAGAATGTTGTAGAAAAAAAAGCACAAAGCTGTCATCATCACAGTTTTGGTCGGTCCTTGACACTGCCTTGACTCAAAACGTTGCATTCCACGAGGGAAACAAACTTTACACTAAAGAAGGCAACTTCGTAAAAGAGTGAAAATCTACTCGTTTGGATTGGTGCCAACATGGTGAGGTAGAATTTGTGCTCGTTTTTTTTTTCTCTCTCCTAAAACAACCACATCCGGAAGTGAATAAGCATCTCTTTAGCCAGTTTAGTGTGGGTAGCATTTTGGTGAAACTTTTCAAATCTTCTGCCGGAGTTTGGCATTAAGTTCTGCTGTGCTGGGATACTGTTGTTCGGGTGCGGTTTCTAGCACATATTTTATAAAAGTAGTTGCCAAAACTATCAGGATCAATGAGGTACGATGCGTATCAAGTCCGGGTACGGTGAATCGTGATGAATCTAATTTGTTAAAGGCACTCCTTAGTTCGGTTATGATAAGGATAGTGTATAAACGTATCAACAACGTCGCACTGAGATGTATGGTAGTCCAGCATTATGGTTACATTTGACATGTAAATGCAGCGATGTAAATTATGCACCAAAGAAATGCGTATTGCATGATCGTTGTGCATCCTTCGCCACCTTACCATGAGAACGCTGGGAACGTACGAACAGATGCCACAAGGCCGGCAGACCGAGCGTCCATCTTGAACGGTGCACCGGAATCGCCGACTGTACTCTGGAGGACTTTAAGCTCGAAAGTATGCGTCATTATTTATGGGAACAGCGAACAAACCAGTCTTTGTAAAAGACGCGGGGGACAAATTTTTGGGTTTGCGTTGTGCTGGAATGTTTTGAAGCTTCCTTTCATCTCGTCTTTTGGGTCCCGCTTTGTACGGTAAGAACTTTCATGTTGTCTTGCGAGTTTGATCTAGCTCTACGATTTTTCTTCTTTACCATGGATGGTATAAATCTTTTGCTCTGTATCCGCATGCATGCATGTACATTTCTTTCGTACAATGAGTAACTACCAGATTTAGAGCTTTCTGAGGCGAAGATCGTTTGTATCAGGTTTTTGCTGCCGCATTTACCACTGGCTATGGTTACTGTTAGCGTTCTTTCGGTACGAAGTACAATCATAAATATGTCCTGGATGTTATATTCACTTGTTTCCCAATACTCTTCCCAGCCGGCTGGATCTAGCAAAAGGGAGCACATATTAAGCAGCATTTATCAACCGTTTCAAGTTGAGACAGGAACGGTTTTTTTATTTGTCTTGGTATGCTTTCAATTGTAAATTCTTCGTCGGCATGGATACTCGGATATGAAAGCTAGCATTATTAGGCAGAGTAGATTTTACTTATATTTGTTAAGACATTGAGTCTCAGGTCTATATCGTTATTTTTCGTTGGTCCAGATTATAATTATCTTAACTCTTTTTTAGATACTTTGAAAATATACTTGAAAACGGTTTTCCCTATCATAATTGCCAATCAACTTCCAACGAAAGCAATTAATCATTGACAGCTTAGAAGGATGACCAATGTGTCAATTAGCCGGTTATTTTTTAAATTGAAAATATGAAAGGATGTTCACAAAGTTTGCTGCGTGGAAAACTTTCCATAATTAAAGATTGATTGCTTGGGCATAGCGTGTGCACAACAAACCAGGTGCCCAACAAAAAAAAGATTGATATCTCCTGCGTACCTTTTGACTTTTATTTGATTGACATTTTCGGTAACATGATATGATTACCGGATGGGTGAGGGATTCTCCTTTAAGGGAGAATTTTCCCGTACGTTTCGTTTACTGTTTGATCTGTGGTGGAGCCTGGACATTCAACGATTACAAGCATCGGAGTCTAATAAAATAACATTGAAAGAAGAGCCGAATGCCACATTAGTATCATTTCAAGTTGAGAATACTTAACATAGCGCTGTTTGTGCACAAATAAATGTTAGTTTAAGGTCTCCCAACTCTACTGACGCACAAGATATCAAAACTAAAGTTAAATCAAATGTGCCAGCAGTAGGAATTGTTGGAGTTTTATGAGTGTTTTTCATTGTTCTCGCGGTACAACTTACAGCAAACTCACCGAACGTGCGCAGGGCAACAGGATGTTTAGTTTTCCCGCTGCATACAACAGAAGAGGCACGTGAGTGTTTGGATTTGTGCACTGCACACACACACACACACATACACAGCACATACACGGTCATTGCTGCTGCTCGTAGTGTCTGCGACGATAGCCGTAGATAGCGCGAAAGTTTTTGATAGTTTTTTTTTCTGCCAACGTTTTGTTTACTGTTTTGCAAACGTGCTTTTGGGTAATTCGGTCTGCGTTTTGTTGTCCACTTTTACGCTGAATTAGCTTGGTGCAGTGCCAGAGTTTCGCGACGTTTCGAAAAGTCGGCAGGACATAGGGCTAGCGTAACTAAAGGCGCCAACAAAAACAATAAAATTGCATCTGTCACTCCGTTTCAATCGAGTGGAGTTGTCACTCGGGCTGGATACAGGACGTCCGTATAGATTTAGCTTCGAGTCAAAATATACACATACACACACGTTTGCGGAAAATCTCGTTCGATATAGCGCTACACTTTCCCAACCTAGCACTGATTGCTGGGGAACTCCAATTGTTGGAGACATAAATTTGATAAAGCTTCCAGTTTTCGGTCCCATCGCCCAATGTGTGTCATTTTATAGCGGAAGCAATTATAGCCCCGGGGGCGAAGCAGCTTAGTGTCCGAGTGGTGATCAGTTACCAGACAGGAAGTAAATTAAGTTTTACAAATTATACATGTATTTATGGCTGTTCTATCGTCCTTGTGTGGTTTCAGACACCTCCGGTCAGCAAGAATACGTGCGAAAGAAAACTTTCTCAATGACAGAGTGTCACAAATGTCCGTCTACTATAATTTGCATACACCCTCACACACACATCTCACCCATCAGCCTCATCAGGACGTTTGGTTGGAAAGTTTTCCTTTTTTTTTTTGGCCACCACTAGGCAAGAGCAGCTTTGATTCAATTGGGAAAAGTTTTTCGGCACGAACTGAATGTGTCTCTTCATTTGCACTTGCAGTTGTTGTGTTGCCAGCGTTGGCGAAGATGATCGTAAACTTTGATCCTCACCATTACTGGCCGGTTGAAACAGGCGCAACATTTTACAGCTGACTTAGCTGACGGTGCTCAACCGCACGAAGCACACTTAATAATGGTGCGAAAAGTTTTCGTCCGCTCCATTACTTATACCATGGTTCATAATTTCCCTCTCTTTGATACCGTGCCCAGGTATGTGTAGAGCCGTCTCGTTAGCGTGCCAAATGAATTATATTATTGAACTTTTCTATTCTGGCTTCCGTTCAACTGTGGGGGAATGTAATAAAGGAGCACATTATGTTTTGTTTTACTTTTTTCGATCAAATGTTTTGTTCAACTTGAAGAATTAATTCCAAAAGCTCAAAGTTTGAAGCGTTTTCAAACATCAGATGCACACGTGGGCTTCGAATACTATTATTCCCAACGTCGCCAGTTAATCCCTTGCTTTCAGCACGAAATCTTGCCTTCCAACAAGCATTGGCCTTTCCCAAACCGCACGAACTTTTCCGAACCGAAGGCACAAATTCAAATTTCAACCACACGCGAACGTACCGCTGGCGGGAAATGTGCAACTGTGTCTCGGCTAAACTCACCACGGCACGGAGCGAATCGTGGTGGTGAGTCGTCGCAATTTCTCCGGCCAGGGTTCGGGAGTTTCGGTATACCGATTGGTGAGTTACTGTGGTCGCCTGTTCGGTACCGTTCAGTACTGTGCCAAATTCCACGCCGTTAAGTAACCGGACCCGTTGCGCTGGAGAATTCATCCCGGTGTCCGATCAACCGGGACGGGGATCAATGAGCTTGCACTGGAACTGGAATTGCTTGCCGCGACTGTAGGTGCGTGCGTGTGTTCGTTTCGTGTGCGTGTGTGTGTGGCGTTTTAGTGGGTGTGTTTTTGTGTGTATGTGTTTGTGGTAAGGATTGCAGGATCCGATGTACAATGGTGCAAGGAAAAGCAACGATTGTGCAGTGTGCCGGGGTGATAATTTAGATGTGTCTAGTTCACCAAGAAAATTGATCCGCAGAAAGCAAGAATAAGAAAATAGTGATTCTAGTACGGTTCGTTGGAATTGTACAATGATTCTAGTGGTGAAAGACGCCAATGAGAGTGTACTAAGCAATGCGTACAAGTTTGAAAAGTGATCTTTCCGTGTTTCAATGTGAGTATCCAAGACGTGTGTTTTACTGTGTGTTTATAGTTAATGATTCATTTGCACGTTGTTGAGGTTAAGGTTGAATGTTGAAGATGTGTCATCTGTCTAATCGTTCTTCATCTAAAGAAAATGTAATATATGCATGTTTACCATCTAATCTGTGTGATGTATCTTCTCGCAAATGCTCTCATACGTTGGGATGATGTCCAAAGGGTGATCGTTCCATCAGTTCAAGATCGGTCATTGATCAACGATTTGATAGTGACGGTGCCGAAGGATGGAAACGGGCAACCGAGGTAGACTGCTATCGAATTTCGAGTACTTCCTGTCCGTCGATCGTTCGTTCGCAGTTCAAGATGAGGAATTTTCAGCATTACCATGTGTCCTTGTGATGTGTCTGTTGGTGTAGTGTAGTACCATTTTTTTTCTTTACCGCCCGTATTGAGTTCTTAATAAAAATAGCTCTCGAAAAAACAGAAACAGTGTTTGTGGGTGATGGTGTAGCGCGATGGTGTTCATAAATTAAATTAGTGGTAATTATTCGCGCTCGGTTTGAAACTCTTTTGTGCCCGTACGGTATGTTTCATGTAATTTCCAGCTTACGGTGATGGTGACACTATTTTGTTTCTTCGAGTCTGTGTCTGGAGAGTCCTAAAAAGCAATTCCAAAAGAGATTCAAATTGCTTGAAATTGATTGCAAAAAAAATGCTTCTCAAATGTGTGCATAAGTGCCAACGGTGACCAGTGACAATTGCGCAAGGTTATGTAGCGTTGTGGGCCTTCACCATCAACCGATCATTGCGCAAGTGTGTGAGGAAAAATGTGTGGTGTGCTTCGGCTTTCGGAAAACTCTTAAATAATGCAATATAAACGAAAGCAAACTATGTTTGTCATGATCGATTGAATCCGGGTGTCTAGTTACAAAACATCTCGATCATGAATATTCGATCGGGCTTTGAAGCGTGTGTGTGTGTGTGAGTGTAGTTTTATTTTCGTGCCGAGTCGTGAATACGTTACGTAAACTTCAAAACCCGCTGTTGCTAATGGTTGCAAGCGCCCGGGTGTAAAGGTTCGTGGGAAACGCACCAATAACTTGTAATGAAAACGCCAACTTCCAGGAAGTGATCAGTGTCGCACAATAAGCCAAACCTGCCCAGTGCATTCTTCCGTTTGCCATAAAACGTGGTTGACATTGGTGACATTCTGTCGGTTTTGCTCCGGGTCGTTGTCACTTCCTACTCCGTCATCGTCGCCGTCGCCGCCGTCTGTGGACATGTGCAGTAAATGGATAAGATGGGAGACGTTGCCGCAGGTGACCGAACCAACCATTCCTGCATGCTTCATAGAAGAAAGATAAATTGGATTAGTGTGAAAATGCTGCTGCTGCTGGTGGTGTGATTGCGTACAGACGCGAACAGTTGAGAATGTTTTTATTGCCGTCGGTTTGACAAAAACGATACGCGGTTTGATGCTTCTTCGATGATTCGTATAATAGCCTCAATTTTCTTCGTAGTTTTTATGTGGTTTGAGCAATATATTCATAATAATTCGCCAGCTTGCTCCTTGGAAACGTTAGCGGTAGTGATTTAAATGAATATCTTAAAATAGAAAAATTTCATTGTTACACATTTGCAAAACAGCCCTCTTTTATAACCAAGAACGCTCCAGTTACAATGTCTACGTATTAAATTTATCATTCATAATACGGTGGACAAAATGACTAGCCGTACGGTGTAAAGAAAATCGATAAGTAATTGAACCGTGGAAGTGCACACGTTCGCCACACGGGATAGGGATAATGCAAATCTACCAAGCAGGACTAGTATCATGTATCTGGTGTGTGAAACCAATCGTAAGGATTGAGTATGATCAACAGTTGAACGATTGCAGCAATTGCTTCGTAGAACTCCTCGGACGGCAACTGTGTATGAATTTCGTATGCAACAGCCAATATTTTGTCCCCCGACAGCAGTCAATCGATTGGCCTCATTCGCAGGATTAGCTTTGTCTTTCGTATGAATTTTGCATTTGAGTTTTTTTTATTTCTCTCGTAAATACACAGTTTAGCTCCATCCGAAAGCTGACAGGAATCGGTAGGAAAGGATATTAAACATGGATATGGATACATTATGAATCTAGTATTATATATTTACAATAATATATTAGTGTCTGATGCATGTATATTCTCTCGTCAAAAAGAAGATCTGGATACTGCTAGAAATCGTCCTCAATATAGGACTAATTTATCTCGTACCAGTTATTGCTGATCTAGCAAGAACGCATCTAAACCACTTGACGAAGTTTTGCCGGCTGTGTATTTTCCGTTGCTGAGAATTAATTGCCATCAAAGTGGGTGTTCCAGCAAGATAATCATCTAACACATACCAGATATCGTGGAAAAGCTTGTTTCATGGAAAAGAAAACGAGGCTTAAGTAGCATTGAGAGTACTTTGTGGATCTCAATAAACAAATGTAAAATATGTTAATATGTTATATGTTATAATATGATATGTTCCTAAATTACTTTGAAATATTCTGCCACGAAATATAAAACCTCGAGAGGTATTGGTATGTCATTTCCAGTTTTGAACAAGTCAGTTTGTACGGCATTCGATGCTTGGTCCTGCCATGTGAAGGCCGGCGTCACTAAATCTTGGCTACTAACTCATGAAAAGCAATTACTAAAATTTATTACAAGTAACAATCGATTATAAAGGACTTTACTATTATCTAGATTTGTTCGAAAACATTAAAAAATTAAAGAGGGTCTGTAAAAGGAACTAAGAATAAAAAACTATTATGCATTGTATTACATAAAATTACCAAGGAGTTTTGGTGATAGCTTTGAAAAACTTGTATTATAATAGATAACTTGTAGCAAAAAATTTTTCTTCAAATCAAATCAAAGGGCCCTACAATCAATTTTGTTCAGATTAAAATGAAGTACCTTATTTCAAGTACAATATCTCACCAGAGAGTAAAGCAAACCTTTCAATTAAAACCGTAATTTGCCGCCTTGCCTTTCATTTTCGAACCATCTCGCACGTGATTGACTAGCGCCAAAGTATACCGATTTGTACAAGTATGAAATCAAAGTATGATCTATGTAAACACATACATCTCCCGTAAAGCCACAACACTCCAAACCTTGCCGTGTGGCAGAAAACGGGAATGGGATGGGCCAGAAGGTGAGAATATTTGTTTGTCTAGAAAGTTTGCTTTTGCGTGTTGCCAGCGTATCTGGTTTTGTATTTCGGACCCCCCCAAAAAACCACAACCAAAGGCTTGAAGGGTTAGCAGTTGGAAAGGTGAGAGCTAGCATCGTAAATCATCAACCTGATCTCGACCGGCGGTGTGGCGTTTGCACGAGTGCGAAATAATCCAGATCCAGGAGTGTGCGTCCGTTGTTTTTCGCCCGGTTTCATAGTGAGCATTTTGAACATCTTCACTGATTAATCCGGAGATGGGCCAGGAAATTTGACCAAAGATATTGAAATGAAGCGTAGGGAGTGTGCGTTCTGGAGATCTGTAACGGTGAGCTTTATCCACCTCGGTGATTCGTGCGTTGGTTGGGTTCACAATTAAGTCGCCGCTATTTCTGTGCAATTATGTTAATCGCATTAATCACTTTGAGACATCCATTTCAATTACGTTGGCTCGTTTTGTGCCCGGATCTTCCGAACGTGCCGGTGTGTAGCGGTCATGTAGCGCGACAAGGCACGATCCAGGAAAGGCAAGCTGTTGTTTTTTTTTTTTAGTTAAGGAATATTCGTAAAGACTGTGTAAAAAGAATGGATCCTGTGTGGATAGCTAGAACCCGAGGAACGTTGCGTTATCAGCACGAATACGAACCACCCGGCAAAACCCTTGGAACGTGCACAGGAAGAGTTAGAGCAAGCTTTCATCCATTTTATTTAATTTAAACAAAAAAAAAATATCATCACGATTTATAGCAATCTTGCTCGTGCCTGTAACACTACTCGGCAGAAAATGTCATACAGCTTTGCACCCACAATGCCCATCGTTTGCCATTGAAGTCAGACGAGCCTGTTTACATTACAACTGTCGGGTTTCAACGATACGTGGCGTCGTGTGGACTACTGGATAGTTTACAAACCGTACCGAATAGACGCTGTCACAATATTCAGTACCAGTTGTTTGTAGCGGCAGATTTTGCATGTGACCGTGTGCCTCAATGCAGCTCAGCAGGATGAAAGTAAAGACGCTTCGGTACAAGCAAACAAAATGCACATAAATAATGAACACTTTTTCAGTATCGCCTGGTGGGATTGGGCGCAGCGAAAACGTTTGCCTATGCACGCGTAAGTCAAATATCATACCACCCTTCACAGCGCACAGGCCAGATTGTGGGCCATGTTTTTCTTTCGATCCGCGGTTGATTATATTATAATATTTCCGTTCCGTTTCCGCGGGGCAACACATTATCTCGCCGGTGCGGTAGTCGGTAGGTGTTTGCCCGGGGTTGTAACACACAGACTCTTCTCGCACTTGCTCGAACGCTTTTCTCTTGCTTTTCCGCATGCCAAACCGGAGGACACGAATGTTGACGGTACGCCCGCCGTTCGGTTGCCGGCAAAATCGGAAAAGATGTAATAAAATCAATAACGTAATGATTATGGAAAACCCTGTGCTACTTCCGATTGATATTGCTACCTTGCTCCCGCTGCCTTGTATACCATCATTATCTGGCTTCCTTTCGGCTCATGGGAGATTAAGCGAGTGCCGAGCAGCAATCGATAGCTCACGGTAGATGATGGTGATGGGTTTCGTACAATTGTTCCGTTCGTCCGGGGGACTGTACAAGGCCGGGGGAAGGGGGGAAGGAGGGGACGAATTTTTTATTTTTGGAAATCCGGCAACGTGTTTTCTTGCGGTTAATATCATTAGAATTTCAACCGTATAGGCAAAGGAGTAACTTCCTTGCACGAACGGTGATAGGCCCGCAGGGAATCGATTGTTTGCAAATGTTATCAAAAGCTAATCTGTTCGTGATGTGAAAACATTGGTTTTGGTGTGCGTGTCTGTATGTGTGCCCTTATGCGTGCGTAATTGTTTGCTCGTTTATGCGGAAAGAGATGGTTCAGTATGGGGTTCGGTAAAACAACAAATCGACATTCAAAAAACATCTCAATTGATCGATTTGCCATCGTAGAGGATTGGATTGTTTGCCCAGGAGACTTTCGTATTGTCAATATAAAATTGAAACAATATAAAGAAATGACAAGAAATAAGTGACAGCAAATCCGTACAAACGGAAAATTACAGTGCAAAAGGTTAACTTGGTTCAATTACCCATTCCACTCAAAATCGACTGGTGTTTCTGTGGTTTTTCCGTAGACTTTGTATTTCTTTCCTTTCATTACACATTCATAGAAAAATGTGCGATCTGCATGTGTTTTTTGTAGACAAAAATCATCCTTTCCACAGCCATCTTCATTAGTTATTCATTGCGAGTTGGTTAGATTCTTTTCCTAAGGGTTTTTAAAATGGTAAAGTATACATAAACCGAAGTTAATGAAGCTTTAGCCACTGTCTATCTTTTATCTGCATTTATGAATATGGAACCAATCTTTGGTGTGTTGAGTTTCGCTTTCGGAACAGTTTTTAATTGTTGAGCAAAGCTGTTTCGATTTTAGCATAACGGCAAAACCTTATCTAAACCATACAGACCATAAGTACCGGCAGATGGTATAATGTGTTTATACAAATAGGTTGAGAAATCTAGCGAAACCACCGGAGTACGAAAAACCAAACACCCCAAAGCTACATTAGCTTGGCTCTGCCATGAGTTCGGTGTTTCTTGATCCCATAATTTCATTACGCTTTCAATTTTTTCCCTTCTCAAATACATTTGTTTCGTGGGCTTTTTTGTGCTCCCATTCTCCGGTGTTTTTGTTACTTAATTTCCAACATTTCCCCATATACACCAAGACCATACAGCAAGTAGTGGACGGCAGTATGCGAAAGGAAATACATTTGAAAATATGAGACGTCCGCACGTTATCATCTATCGTTTTGGGCAGGGATTTTGTCTGTCCCTAATAAACCTGACAAACGCGATGGCCAGGCTACGCGGTGAAGCTAGACGGTAAGGATGGTGGGCAGCTAAAGCCGTTAAAAGTGATCACCTTAGGCTAACAACCGGTTGGCACAACGGAAGAGGAAAAAAAAGACCTGCCAAGGGCAAAAACCTTCCCGAAAATATTATCATCTCTCGCTCGTCAAGCATCGTTAGGCTGGGACACTCTTTATGAAAACGCTGGAGGCACGAACAAAACAAACCAAAAAATCCACCCATTTTGCATACGATGGAAATCTGGGCCTTGGAAAAATGGTGTCTGCAAACACTGTGGACGCGCCTGGTAGCATTGATTTGGTTTTAACGAAACGTGGCGTCGTGTGGACTACTGGATAGTTTACAAACCGTACCGAATAGACGCTGTCACAATATTCAGTACCAGTTGTTTGTAGCGGCAGATTTTGCATGTGACCGTGTGCCTCAATGCAGCTCAGCAGGATGAAAGTAAAGACGCTTCGGTACAAGCAAACAAAATGCACATAAATAATGAACACTTTTTCAGTATCGCCTGGTAGGACTGGGCGCAGCGAAAACGTTTGCCTATGCACGCGTAAGTCAAATATCATACCACCCTTCACAGCGCACAGGCCAGATTGTGGGCCATGTTTTTCTTTCGATCCGCGGTTGATTATATTATAATATTTCCGTTCCGTTTCCGCGGGGCAACACATTATCTCGCCGGTGCGGTAGTCGGTAGGTGTTTGCCCGGGGTTGTAACACACAGACTCTTCTCGCACTTGCTCGAACGCTTTTCTCTTGCTTTTCCGCATGCCAAACCGGAGGACACGAATGTTGACGGTACGCCCGCCGTTCGGTTGCCGGCAAAATCGGAAAAGATGTAATAAAATCAATAACGTAATGATTATGGAAAAACCCTGTGCTACTTCCGATTGATATTGCTACCTTGCTCCCGCTGCCTTGTATACCATCATTATCTGGCTTCCTTTCGGCTCATGGGAGATTAAGCGAGTGCCGAGCAGCAATCGATAGCTCACGGTAGATGATGGTGATGCGTCTCGTACAATTGTTCCGTTCGTTCGGGGGACTGTACAAGGCCGGGGGAAGGGGGGAAGGAGGGGACGAATTTTTTATTTTTGGAAATCCGGCAACGTGTTTTCTTGCGGTTAATATCATTAGAATTTCAACCGTATAGGCAAAGGAGTAACTTCCTTGCACGAACGGTGATAGGCCCGCAGGGAATCGATTGTTTGCAAATGTTATCAAAAGCTAATCTGTTCGTGATGTGAAAACATTGGTTTTGGTGTGCGTGTCTGTATGTGTGCCCTTATGCGTGCGTAATTGTTTGCTCGTTTATGCGGAAAGAAATGGTTCAGTATGGGGTTCGGTAAAACAACAAATCGACATTCAAAAAGCATCTCAATTGATCGATTTGCCATCGTAGAGGATTGGATTGTTTGCCCAGGAGACTTTCGTATTGTCAATATAAAATTGAAACAATATAAAGAAATGACAAGAAATAAGTGACAGCAAATCCGTACAAACGGAAAATTACAGTGCAAAAGGTTAACTTGGTTCAATTACCCATTCCACTCAAAATCGACTGGTGTTTCTGTGGTTTTTCCGTAGACTTTGTATTTCTTTCCTTTCATTACACATTCATAGAAAAATGTGCGATCTGCATGTGTTTTTTGTAGACAAAAATCATCCTTTCCACAGCCATCTTCATTAGTTATTCATTGCGAGTTGGTTAGATTCTTTTCCTAAGGGTTTTTAAAATGGTAAAGTATACATAAACCGAAGTTAATGAAGCTTTAGCCACTGTCTATCTTTTATCTGCATTTATGAATATGGAACCAATCTTTGGTGTGTTGAGTTTCGCTTTCGGAACAGTTTTTAATTGTTGAGCAAAGCTGTTTCGATTTTAGCATAACGGCAAAACTTTATCTAAACCATACAGACCATAAGTACCGGCGGATGGTATAATGTGTTTATACAAACAGGTTGAGAAATCTAGCGAAACCACCGGAGTACGAAAAACCAAATACCCCAAAGCTACATTAGCTTGGCTCTGCCATGAGTTCGGTGTGTCTTGATCCCATAATTTCATTACGCTTTCAATTTTTTCCCTTCTCAAATACATTTGTTTCGTGGGCTTTTTTGTACTCCCATTCTCCGGTGTTTTTGTTACTTAATTTCCAACATTTCCCCATATACACCAAGACCATACAGCAAGTAGTGGACGGCAGTATGCGAAAGGAAATACATTTGAAAATATGAGACGTCCGCACGTTATCATCTATCGTTTTGGGCAGGGATTTTGTCTGTCCCTAATAAACCTGACAAACGCGATGGCCAGGCTACGCGGTGAAGCTAGACGGTAAGGATGGTGGGCAGCTAAAGCCGTTAAAAGTGATCACCTTAGGCTAACAACCGGTTGGCACAACGGAAGAGGAAAAAAAAGACCTGCCAAGGGCAAAAACCTTCCCGAAAATATTATCATCTCTCGCTCGTCAAGCATCGTTAGGTTGGGACACTCTTTATGAAAACGCTGGAGGCACGAACAAAACAAACCAAAAAATCCACCCATTTTGCATACGATGGAAATCTGGGCCTTGGAAAAATGGTGTCTGCAAACACTGTGGACGCGCCTGGTAGCATTGATTTGGGATTTTAAAGCAAGGATATGACCACTACGGTAGCAAATGTTTAATGGTGATAGCACTTAAGCAATAATGGCATTAGTTGTGATGCGTGAGATACGGTTTACACGCCGGAAAATTGAATTATTAATAGCGTGCAGTTAAAGGGAACAACATGCAATCGAATTACCTCGTGCAATTTATTGTTACAAGCTATTAATCGTATACGATCGTGCAAGAGATATTGCTGAAGAATATTGATTTTGACAGTTAACGCTGCAAACAGTTCACATCGATAAACTGTACTGTACACACGAAAATAAAGGGATTGGGTAGACAGTGGGCTAACAAAGCATGGTTTTTTAACTTTGATCTGAATGTTTTTGAAGATCGAAGATCGAAGTTTTGAAACCTATTGGACGAGTTTGTAGTTTTACTCCCTATCTTTCGATAAAAATTGATTGAAATAAAGCATCAACAATTTTGTCCGTAAAATGTAATAAACCAAGGGAGATGCATGTCTCCTCTTCAAGCTGGTGCTAGGGAGGGGCATCTAAGCCTCGAAGGTGGCATCTTCGAGCACCATCTTTTCGTCAATCACAAGTCTATCCACATCTTCTCATATGCAGATAATATAGATATCATTCACAATATATAATATAAATTTCTCGGTACAGGTTGCTGATGCGTAAAAATCGGATGAGGCGGTTCTGCTGTTGTTTGTCGGGTCCCGGTGGTGATGCGACAGCGGCGCCGGTCTTCATACGGCAGGACCGGGGTTCAAGTCTCATCTGGGTCGTTCCCCCATAGTGAGGATTGACTAACCAACTATGCGGTATCAATTAGTCTAGTAAGCCAGAAATGGCAGGCATGACCTTAAGAGGTCGTTAGGCCAAGAAAGAAGAAGAAGAATATAGATCACAGGCTCTCCTATCTAGCACAAGCTTACCACAGGATCAAGCAATGAACCTCCGGTTGTAGATCAGAAAGACAAAATCAAACGTAATGGTAGCCCGAACAGTCGCCTTATCAAGAAGCACATTACACCCGTAGGTGTGATGTGCAGATAGACAACTTCGAAGTTGTCCAAATTTTAGCTTATCTAGGGTCCAAAGTCTGCAAGGACAATAATAAAGATGATGATTTACGCGCACCCTTGTTGTTACTTTAAATATCTGTCGTGACAGACGAAGTTGGATCCCAGTACTCGCCCAAGAGTAGGAAAACTTTTTTCCCAGCCCGTACAGTTCTTTTAGGCCATTCACATATGAGGCATGTAAGACCCAAATTGAGATGGAGTGGTGGCATTAATACATCCTCCAGAAAGTCAGGGATAATGGATTTGGCAGACAATGGCGCTAGACCGTGAGCAGTAACGCAGACACATTCTCGGGCGATTTTGTAGCGTACTATTTTCTGACCAATAAGAAGTTGTTGGTTTCTTGCAAGATTCTATGCTTTAGTTATTGTCATAGATATTTTGACTATACAATTGGGTTTTTTATCAGTGTTTGATAGAGTTCATGCTGGACCAATTAGGTTTTATTTGGAGCCCATGACGTAGAATGATTGAGAGCGTAATATTTGAATTCAATCCAGCTAGATTTCTAATTTTTACAATAAAGTACTTTCAGTGTGTCTGATATTCAGTTAAAAGCCGTGTGTAATAGTTTACAGAATATGTCTTTAAAAAATGTTTCTAGCTCTATGATTCGCATCTTTATTATATGAACGTCCGCAAACCATTACAAACAAGAGATTTGCTATTAATCAAAACTGAGTTTTAATCCTTCTAAACATCTCACTCAAATTAGAGTGCTAATGAGTGAAATTCTAACGCTTAAACAGAGCTTAAAGTATTAGAAAAATGAAGCCTCACCAAAATGGCAGACATTAAAATTAAGAAGATGTCAAGGACTCTGTTAGTCTGACTTTATTCATACATTCAGATTTAAAAGCGTCCTTACCAAATTAATCTGATTTTATCTCACATTTCGGAACTATCTCTTACGCTACTTAAGTATCCTCGATCAGCATTCTTCATCACATTCTGCTTAAATATCATACATTTGATATGATACATAAGTGTGCCAATACAAATCAAAAGCAATTAAAAGTGATGCTTCAGCCTGTGGTTAGGATTTAAAACAAAAGACTTCTAAAAGAGTTTTGAGAAAATAGTGTAAAAATATTTTTATTCATACTGATCCGGATAAATCTTCCTAGTTCGTTACAGGCTTCGTTGCAATTGAACATCGAATTCTTGCGAAACGCCACGAACTTCAAAGCATTAAAAATGCAAAAATAATTATCTGTTCACACGCTGTACGATGGTGCGCCGGACAAGAACTAAGCCATAGCATAACTCGTGCCACTCATTAAATCGCATCGAACGACACCAATGTACCGAGCTGCACGGTCGATTTGCTGTTAGCCAGGTCATATATACAACAAGGTGCGATCATTATCGTCATGTTATCCGTCTGACTGGGTTTGATAAATTTGTGCCCACACCCTGGTTGCGTTTCCACACGGTAGGTACCGGAGCCAATCGAAATCGTTTCGCTGCGTTTCGCTAGCGTTGAGCTGGATAGTTTGCGTTAGTTCCGACTTCTTTCGTACAGAACAAGCGAACAAAAAAAAAAGGCGCACGGATGAATAAAAACGACACGCTGTACGATGTAGAGGACGTCCTTATTTTCTACCCATAGATTGTCACGTTTGTGGTTGTTGTTTTTTTATATTGTTACCGTTGTTGCTTTTCTATGGTCCATTTGATCGCCTATGTGGAGTTTTTCGCACGAATCATCGCATCCATTTTCTCAGTCGTCTACCATTCAACAACCATACATCACCGGCCATCATCACCGGAGGCTGGTGGTGCCGGTAGTCCTGTACGTGTGAGAAACGATTGCTCATTTGATCATATTTTTCGCTGTCACCTGTGCACAACACCACCAGTGGACGGTAGATATTAGCACATATGGGGCTGGCTGTGTGTAGCTAAAACTCTCCATCGTTAGTCCACTTTACCTCAATAAAATGGGTCCAGGTTTGGGAAATGGACCGGGGCCGAAGTAGCAACGGTTTTTCATCCTGATTGATGATGCTCGACGCGTTCACTTCACGTGTTAAGGATTTGTTTTCCAACTGACCCGTTGCGCGGGGGTGGAGTTTTCGGGGTTGGAGAGTAGACACCCCACAACGGGAGCGTTTGGTGTGTTGGGTGAGATTTTATTTTACCTTTTCTTCACGTTGACCACAGCATAATTTGGATAAACAACCCTCCCTGAAGGTCGTGTTTGCGTTCGCAGGTAAAAAGTTCGTAATGTTGGACTCCCGGTGGGAAAATCGCACCCGTGATTGGAGGTCGTGCACGAATCTCAGATCTCAGAGCAAAAAAAACTTTGCCCTCCTGAGACAACTGTCACAAAAACTGTAGCATTTTGCATGCTGACGAAGGGTACAAGTACATTAATTCACCATATTTCATGTGCAGATACTTCAATGGGAGATGCTTAAATTTTTGAAGACGAATCTATCTTTGCTGGTTTGACGGAATTTGGGAATATTTCAAAAAAATGGGCAACACCTACACAAACCGCTAAATTAACACATTCTTCTAGAGCTTTTTTAGAACCTTGTTTTGTATAGAATAAGTTTCAATTATCCTTTACAATTGAGAGCATACACAGTGAAAAGTGTTCCATCCCGTTTTCAACAGGTGCGCTAGTCTGTAATAGTTTGACACCATTCAACGGCTAACAATTACTGCAGGATAATGATCAAACTCAAACACTTTGCCGGTAGTATGTCAATTGTTGCGGTAACTTTTTCTGCCTTTTCTACCCTGTTAGCAAAACATTTCCGTCACGCTGCAGACCTGGAGGTGATTTTCACATGTCGCAAATGACGTACTTTATGCCGCTAACTTCACCCATTTGTCGCACAAGTTATGGTAGTTAATTAAAAACTTTCCTTTCTACCGTGATTCGCCGTGTTTTGTTTCTACGTGATGGGAACGGCACAGCGAGAGCGAGAGAGAGAGCGAAAAAAAAAGAAAAATATTCATGCAAAAGCCTGTAAACTAGCGTCTAATAGTGACGGTAGGACAAACTTTGTTCCCTAACGCCCTCGCCTCGTTTGTGTCATATAAGTTGATGAAATATTCAACAGCAAAATGCTGATGCAGATCGCATGATGAGGTCCACCACCCCCTGGTGGATTGACATCCATGGGGAGGACGCACAAGGTATTTACACGTGGGTAGAATTTTCACCGAACACAGCACAAGCTATGCAAAAGGTATAATAAGTTAAATTAAAAGTTCCCATCCCGCCCGGATCGGTGTCCGGATCGATTGATTAGTAATGCGACCTCGGGGCCTGTTGGGCATTACATATGGGGGGTGGAAAGTTATAGGGGGCACATTTTCCATCCGGCCCTGTTTGCTTTCAGCTTTTTTTTTCCTCGCGCGCAGTGTAGTCTTACCGAGTGGCATTCTTAGTATCGATCGATTAATGAAGAAAAGTGAGCGTTAACGAAGGCCAGCCCAAGGTAAAAATACACATCAACGTTCGGTATTTTTACGTTTCCAGCGCTCGGCTACGATTAACCGAAATTGAACTTGATACGGCTTAATCATGGGGCTGGAATTCGGGAAGCGTTCGTGTGTTTTGTTTCCTACTTCATCCGTGCGGCGACGGCGACACCCCATCGATATGATCGAGGGGGTCTATTGAAAGTCAAATCAAAGTCAGCAAAAGGACATGTATTTTTTAAGGCTAGCCAGGCGAGGAAACTCTTCACGAAAACTCACGGGCAAGCGGTGGCCTGCGTTAGGTGGGTTGGCTATCGTGCCGGTATCAGCGACGGCGCTTGTATAACCTTTCAGTTTCGTCCAT
>KZ064152.1:0-17180 GCA_002091835.1 Anopheles maculatus | reverse complement strand
GGATTCATGAATCTTTGGGGATTCATGAATCTTTGGGGATTTCTGAACCTTTGGGGATTCATGAATCTTTTTAATAGAGATTCAGAGTCATTCATTCAGTTCAAAGATTCATTCAGATTCATTAATCCGAATCAGATTTACCCAACACTACTAAATACCTACAACATGGACAGTGCAGCAACGATAGCCCTAAATTGAGATGGAACTTAACAGATGACTCCAAGGAAGTTTATAGGAAGGAAGTAGTTGATTTACTCGACCTTTACAACGATTACGACAAAATTAGCGCTCAATCGCAAGGCAAAACAAGTAAAAATGTCAACTATTAGTCGAGCTCATACTTACGTTCAAGTTGCTGTTCACGTAACTCGATGTCAGGATACGATAACATATAGAACCCTGACGGCGCGTTACCTTTCAAAGTGAGTCAAGCTAGAATAGTTCGTAGTAAAATGTTGTAGCAATGAGTCCGGGCTAATAATAAAAAAACTAAATAATCTGCATACCATTGTGCAAAGCACCTATTGCATACGGTGGCCCATACATAAAAAGATAACGACTTGTTCCTACCAGTTATATATAGTTTGAATATCACAACTTACATTGTGAATGATACAGTGCAAAGTTTACATTGGCATAATTCATTTATTTTCATTTTCCTATGTCCTTTGTTATCTTCTTCCTAACTAAAATTTCAGGAATTATGTACCGTTTTTTTCATGTTGCTTATTGTTGAGTAGGGTGGGGCAGCCTGATTTGCTTAGTATTGACTCTGACAGATTGTAGAAAACTTCTGTTTTGCATGCGCTTCCTATGTTCGCATACTGACTCCTTACAATCCACAATGCGACGTATTGCTAACTGCATGCTTGCTTCTGTGTTTGTTACACTATAATCGTATAGCTTGGTCATTAGGTCAATGGTATGTATGGTCGTTGTACCGTGCGCTGTAGTTGGTAGCACACACTCTTCTGGATATCCTTCCATAAATCCATGTTCCATTTTGCATTTTCGGAAGATCTGTTGCGATGCTGCGACAACTAAATGTAATTGTAGTAACAAAACTTCATTTAAAATGTATAAATCCCTTCCTACACTTTTGTAGGTGTTAATGTGTGTGTGTTGTTTGCTGTTATACATGGTGGATTGTTCGACGGTGCTGCTCATGGTATTAAACGGGCCTTGGCCTCATTTGCTTGGGAATATTAACTACTTAATCTTACAAGACAGTTTATCGCATTCCATATATACTGTCAAAGGGTTGCTTTTCTTGTTTGTTCCATTTGTTGTATTAGTTTTTTTTTCTTGCTTGCTTGGTTGAGTTTTGTGGATACCCATTCGCGTCATAAAAGGCACAATACCGCTGATTACATGCAATTTATCGTGTTTGTATGTGTGTATGCATGTGTGTATGTATGTTTTTCGTGAGTGTATGTGTGAAAAAAAAAGGAGAGGGAGGGTTGTGTCTCTGTATGTCTTCTACGTTCTCTCTGCTTGTTTCGTATTAGTGCATATCGGTTACAATTTTCATCAGTCAATTATGGATGTTCGTTTGGAATTGAATTGCTCGCCGCCGCTTGTGTTTATCCGTTGCTTATCTGTATCCTAGCTGCCTTCTTTCTACTCATTTTCGACCGAAATTACCCATTCGCTCCTAATGTGTTTCTTTTCCAACCTTTACCGGGAATATTCCGTCTTCTACGAGCCTCTTCTTCTGCTTTGATCGCACTGCAATAAAGAGTACGAAATACATTTTCGGTTACATCACATCTTCCACTGTTTTGTTGCTAGAGTGCGCACCGTACTGCGCTTAAGTCTATAATTGAATTAGTTATTCTAGATTGTTCTATCTGCCAATTCCTTCCCTTCTTACTCCGTGTGGCGCATAAATAAAGATACGGTTAAACTGCAGACGTATCGGCAGGATTACAACCCAACCAAGGTTGGGGTTGATTTTACTTCGCTAGAACGAACGAACGTTGCATTCTGTTTGTGCGGGGCCATGTGACCGATTGTCCGTGAGAAAGTTAGCGATTCGCGAATGAACAAGAACAAAAGATGAAAAGAGCAATAATAAAGATAATAATTAACCGCTCGAATCACCGCACAAATCGATCACGAATCGCGGTGGTTAGAGAGGAAAATCATTTATCGAATTATCAGCGACACTATTATCATCACCGTCAGTGTTAATGACGTTCGATTTTTTATGCTTTTTGGATTTGTGCGCCGAAAGTGACTCCTGTCCGCTGTCGGTGTTTGACTCACAGTCGCTGTCGTCATAGTTGCTCGAGCTGGAAGACGATGAGCTAGAGTTGCTCGAGCTGTCCGACGCAACGCCCGTACTCTGTCCGATATCGGTTTCCGACGCGATCTTGGCTAGGTCCGGTTCAACCGCCTGCAACACCTTTAGCCACTTGTTTGACAGCTTTGGCCGGCCACGCACCGTTTTGTGCCACACGACCGGGAAGTTGGTGCGGCTGCAGAAATTTTGCGTCACAGCGACGGTATCGTCCAGATTCAGTACTACGTGCCACCAGCCACCGGGTACGAATACCGTTTCGCCTGGTTTTTGCAAAATTTCAAGCTACCAAGAGATGAGGGAAAAGAGAAGAGATGTAAGCATTAGCAGGTACGCGAGACAGGGTTTCCGGTTGGAAACAGTTGCTGTGCATACGAACCGGCTTACAGTCACTGGGCCAATCCGGTTGCTTCGTGCGCGGATAGATCAAGCTAAACCAGGTGATTGCTTCATCCCGCTGTTTGCCCCCGATCGAACCGGTCACCTTGAGCAGCTCCTTGGGCGTATGGGTTGGAAACAGACACCAGCGTTTATGTCCATGCACCAGCGCATTCCAGGCACTCGTACCAAGCGGATCGATATGTATGCCGGTCCCGGAGCGGGCTGGTCCCATCACGAACCATCGGTATGGTGGTCGGCGTACCTCTCCTGCATGCTTAAACAGATCGTCACGGAAGTAGAGTGGTACGTCGTAGTCTTCTAGTAGCTTTCTTCGCCGATGATGCTACACATATAAAGGTATAGAGAGAAACAGCGAGAGAGAGAGAGAGCGAGATAAAGAAACATAAAGAGTATATGTGGAAAAAACCTCTATTTGTTACAGTATGCTGTAGTTTACCTCGCCAAAGCTGCTATCGAATATGTAGAGTGGGCTATCGTCCGTGGTGCTGCGCATGTATTCCACGTAATACTTCATCTTCATCTTAACACTGTAACCATCGTTGTCTTCGCCGCATTTAAACTTCTGGTTGCGGTACTTCTTCGCGAGTCGCTCCAGCGTCCACTTGTGGCCAGCCTTCCAACCATCCTGCATACCCTCTATGACGACTGGTAGGTAGATTCGCTCGAAGCGTTCGATAAATTCCCTCGGGCTCACCTTTTCGACGTGAATGCGCTCTACATTGTCCTCGAACTGGCTGAAGGGCTCGAATGCTTCATGGTAGCCCAGCTGAACCCATGCCGATTTGTCAGATAATTCTGTGTACAGTGAGAGTGAGAAATACAATACATTAGAACCGCATTGAAAATAGTAGAAATAGTACACTAAAAGAAATATGTTCTCTGACAAATTCATCGCTACAAAATCAACAATCACCTGGGGTAACCATTCCCACATGCCTTATATTTGGAATGTATTACAAAACTTATTCATATAGCACGTTAACAGTACAGTGGTTTTCAATATAAAGTGTCCACCCCTTAATTTTTCACATTTTAGACATGTTTTTAGTGAGGAATGATGCTAGAATGCTGCATTTTTTTTTATATCATGCTAATAATATGCTCTAACAGATTTGCAAAATAAATGTAATAAATATTTTGTTTTTACACTCACTACAAGTATTTCCATTTAATTTTCCAGAAAAATTTGTTTCAAAATAAAGTGCCCACTGTTCAAAGTCGACCATAAACCTATCGTTTTGATGCTAAAAAAATATAATTTTTGTGTAGGCGTGTTGACATTAGTTTGACATGTTTACTGAATGCATTAGCACATGTTTTTTTTAGTATATAGAAAATATACTACGTAAATTACTACACTGGCTTTGGTGGCTACAATGGAAAATTCGAAGCTAATGACTTTAAATATAAGAAAGTTGGTAGTTTGCGATATTGAGAAAGGGATTACGCACCGGACTGTTGCAAAACGTTAAAACATCAGTAAAGCAGCCGTGGAAAAAATCCTTCACAAGCATAAAACAATCGGATCAGTGGTGGATCGACCAGGCAGAGGCAGGAAACCCAAGATGGATTGTAAAACGGGCACTAGAATTTTGCGAGAGGTGAAAAAGAATCCGAAGGTGAAAGTCCGCGAGATCCAGGAAACACTTCGGCTCACTATTTGTGCCAGTACTATTCGTCGCCGGAACAAAGCCCATGAATTCAACAACAAACTTGCAAGGAAACGTCCCTTTATAAGCAAAGAATATAAAGCCAAAAGGCTAAAATTCGCAAAAGAATATGTGGATAAGCCAATAGAGCTTTGGAAAACAGTGCTTTGGACAGATGAATCTTTTGTCAGATTTTCTTTTGTTGAATGTTCATTTTCCTTTGCTTATATGGTTTAATAAGATCGTGTAATCTGCTAACTGCTCAATAATCATTTCCTAAAAAGAAAATTCTAATAGAAAAATTAACAACATATCACATAGTATTGTTATTACTTATAATGCCTGTTAATCTTTTAATAAAGATTATACAAGTTAACCTATATCAGTTTTTAACGACGTTTGTAAGAACGTATGTAATAATTAAACGTACGTTTTAATAGCATAATTAAAAAAATTAAATATAATCTTCTTCTTCTTCTTTCTGGCTTAACAATCTCGACCTGTCATATAACTGGCTTTCCTTGAATTATTTAGTTCCCCGAGCTGGATGGTCAGTGCTGCATACGGGGAGACGTTCCGAAGAGATTCGAGCCCCGGTTCTGCCGTGTGATAGCCCCACAAGATTCTTACAATTTTCGTCTTAAAATATTTTAGTAAACCTTATCTTCTTTTAAATATTGTTTGTTGTTGTAAAATCAAAAGGTTCCTAAATACAAATGAGCAAATAATTCCATGTGGCTTTTTCTCGTCTAGTTTTCATTGTATGTATAAATGGCTATCAAGTAACAAATATTTTTGCTTCAGTTTACCCTGAACTTACAAATATACTTTCTTTGTTGGTTGGCTCGTGGTGAAGTGAAGTACTGTACAACTGAAGATTCATTTACAATAGACTGGCATGCTTTTGGTAATTTATCGAAATTTATGTTAAGTTGAAGCATGTTTTGATATTGTTTTTGATAAGGAAGAAAGATCTCACCACTCACACGTACACAAAACATTCAGTTAGATAGAAATGTGCATAACCTTTATTAGCAACACCAGTCACAGTCTCACCTTGACCGTATCGAGAGACATACTGGTCAACGTTTAGCACAATATTACAAAAAAAATAACTTCGTCCGCTATGAGTTTGATCTTACAGCTCTGGCTAGGCTGTTAAGTGTAGCATCCTAACATTAGCCATCGTTTGTATACAGGAAAGAGCCGGACAGAGTCTTGTTGTGGAATGCGTCGACGAAGCATCCAGAAGGTTGTGATTACATTTCAAAGTCATTCCCCGCTTCATCCTTCATGAGAAACGTCAAACACACACAGATCGTAACTGTTTGGGGGTGTTACTTTTTTTTCTCTGTTGAATGGTGGCTGTTACCGTGCAGCTTCGGAAATTGGGCATTTGCAAAATTATCCTACATACACTCGATACATCCCGCACGTAAGGTGCAAGCATACAGACTCAAACACAAATGCTCAAAAGGGAGATTAGCTAGCACCTAAAATGCACCCGTGGTTGCAATACATACCAGGTCTCGCTTTACGCTTTACTTCCCGGACGCGTTTGCGGGTACGATGGGAAAGCTTAACTGGATCAGCCATTTAGCGATGTGTGGAGATCGTCCCACCAAAGCACAACTGTGCTGAATTCAGCGAGAGATATTTTCACAGCAACAACGACTTGGTCGCGGTCTGGCACTTGTGTTCCACCGGATACCGAGAATCCTCCGTACGGTGGCAAATGATGCAGTATCTACGATTGGCGTTATAGGCACACCGGGAAACCGGAAACCGGAGCGATTAATAAGGCGGGAAAAACGGGAAAACGGAACAGAAAACCAAAAAAACCGAATCCACCGACAAAACACCGCAGTAAAGTATGTTTAACGGCTCTGTATGCACGCTCGGTTCTTTCGTCGGTGGTGGTGGCGTTTTTATATGTGATGAACGATTTTCACCAGCTTGCTTTATGGCACCATCTGCTGTTGAGTTATGTCAGAAGGGCGAACGTGACAGATGCGATCAAGTTTATGACAGGTTGCAGGGCCAAGGCAATTAGAGATGCAACCATAAATTTATTTTAAATTAAGACAGGGAAACAAATTGTTCGTCTTGATACATATACAGTGTAATCCTTTAAAATTGTTGTATTTTAAAGTTATTTTGTTCTGAAAATGAATGCGAAATGTATTTTTTTTACGATGATGTGCAATATGGCGAACAAATGAAAAACACCTACCTTTTCAAGTGATGGCCATATCAAGGTATTTACAAACACCGAATGACAATGATGACCACAAATGGGGAACCGATGTGTCAAATGTACAAGGCTTGTTTACAATATTTGCATGTATTTTTTTATTAGTTTTATTATTTATGCGAAATGTATAAAACCTTCGTGACACAATGCGTCTGCTACGAATCGATTTTCAACCATAACCTTGAACATTATTGTTTCGACGGTGAAATGGAAATGCGCTCCGATTGAACATTCGAAACAAACCTTGGTTAACTAACATTTCGGTCAAATAGCCAAATCGAAAGAAATGAATGATTTCCATACATCTCTTTGACACATAGGTTTGTGTCTCTGCTAGTTTGTGCGTACAAATTAAAACTGTGGTAATGCAAAATATGCCGATCGGTATATATAGCTAATGTCAATTGGACAAAGAAATATGTTTTACCATCCTATTACTCCCTTCTAATTCAACAGGTAGCAGGGCAGTAAATGCTTAATATCGTTTGTTTTACAATGCTAGTGATTTGTCTTGGTCGTGTGGGATGTTCACATGAAAGTAATGCAAAATATGCCGATCGGTATATATAGCTAATGTCAATTGGACAAAGAAATATGTTTTACCATCCTATTACCCCCTTCTAATTCAACAGGTAGCAGGGCAGTAAATGCTTAATATCGTTTGTTTTACAATGCTAGTGATTTGTCTTGGTCGTGTGGGATGTTCACATGAAACAAAAACTGTTCGACGTTGGTTTATCGCCCGACGTGTTTGATAATGTTATACCAACGGTGGGTTTTAGTAAGTTGGAAACTTTTCATTACAAAAGCGTAATCGAACGTTTTTGTGAATATTATCGCATAATTAAAACGATAATGCTCAAAATCCGATCTGATCCGTACATTTGTGGTATGGAGGTAGTCTCTAAACAGGAGCTTTAACTTAACGATACAAATTCACACGAGTAAGTAAAATATTTCAGTTTCAACTCAGCAATCTGAAAAGAGCTACAATGTCTCGTGAGCCGTATTAATGCAACAAAATAACAAAGTTTGTTACAACGTTAATCCGTGCTACGCTAATAATCACTGAAGATGTTTTGACTATATTAATTCTATTTGATTTGGTGGAAGTTGTTTATATCGAAAACATTACTTTAAGGTCTGACCACTTGTAAAAACAATTTAACACTGCTTGCGCTTGTTTGTCTGACTTCTTGTTAATCTTACACTTCTTTGAGATTACCGTGTCAGGGTAAGTAAATGTAGTTTCCTATGAAGATCAGGTGTATGGTAGGTTTGTAGGTTTTTTTAAAAGTATATAAATAAATTTGCTGCATCGATGTTTACCTCACCCTCCAACCATAGGCAAGATTTTCCCCACAGGTGTGTGAGACCGTCTCACACTTCATCGGTGATCGGTAGGCAATGATTTTAGAACGATTTCTATTGGAACATGCTGGAAAGAAACCGGAACGTTTGATAGGACTAACGATCGATGTCTGCTGCTGACAGTAGCTATCCGTAAATAACATAAATATTCAGATTAAATTCATACTAACATCTCAGAACGATATATCGCCTTTCGATTGGTATCCGGAAGTGTGTGCAACGCATGAACATGTGATTACGATTTAAATTGTGACACGAAAAATAATACAGGCAATAGCGGTGTCGATTTTCATACGGAATTAACAGATATCGAATCCCTTTCGAGCCGCATCCCCAGTGTATGCAGGTTTGACCATTCAGTTACGGGTAAAACTAAGCCATTGAAAGCTAGAAATAGCAGGTCAAAACCTCTTCAGGTTATAGACAAGAAGACCAAGAATAAAAAGAAGATATAATAGATTGAAGCAAGCCTTAATACTATAAAATAATTTTTAAAAAACACTCCTCTCACTTGAAAGATTGACGCTGCTTTCGCTTTGCATCGCATCGAATGTTTGTTTAAAGTTCTGATCACAGATAGTCTAATCTTTTTGTTAGAAATACAATTTTTTTTTATCAAAAACATTGTATGAAAGGGTTTAACCGACGAAATAAAACGTCTTTGATATAGGAAAGGTCTCGGCTAATTTTAACTAATGTAAGAACATAAAATTCCACACAGTCTCTCTTGTCCTATCGTAATGATAGCCTACATTCAAATGTGTTGTTGCACTGATATTTCTCAACAGAGATTGCTTATTTTCTAGCTATCGTGATATTTGATTTTTCAGACAGCATAGAAACAACCCGTAAGCCCCTACATGTAGGTCACCATTTACTTACAATATTTTCGACAACTGGCGCTCTGCGAGCGAATTAATATCGGATGTCACTAACCATCGGGGAATTTCTATTCAAAGTGCTTGTGCCAAAGTCTTTGAGTCGCTTGTCCACTCTTTTGTGCAACCGTGTGTTTCTTCGTACATTTCCCAGCACCAACATGGATTCATACCTCAACGTTCAACAACGACCAACCTCATGTGCATTGTATCATTTCTTTTTAAACACATTAGTGCGGATAGACAAGTTGACACTATTTACATTGATTTTAGAGCTGCCTTCGATAGCATTTCTCATAGCCTGCTTATTGCTAAACTTCAAAAACTGAGATTTGCAGACCCACTACTAAGATGGTTCTCGTCTTTCTTGTCTAATCGTCTCTATCGAGTCAGAGATGGTAATTCTCTCACTCTCCAATAAAATCATCGGTCTGTCTGGTGTGCCACAAGGAAGTGTCCTCAGTAGCCTTTTATTTATTCTATTTAGAAATGATTGTACCAAAATTTTACCACATAATGGACACCTGCTATACGCGGACGACATAAAACTGTTTCTTCCAATATCCTTGACAAATGATACATGCATACTTCATTGTTATCTTGACTCTTTCTTCTCATGGTGTTGATCAAATGGTTTAGATCTATGCACGCATAAATGCTACTCAATTTCCTTGGGGCGTTCCTATGCAAGGAAAATTGCCACAAATTACCTTCTATCCAACTGTCCTATACAACGTGTGTGTTTTGTTAAAGTTCTAGGTGTATGTCTTGACGAATCTTTGTTATTTAAGTAGCAAACCAGTGTAGTTATAGCTAAGGTACGTAAAATACTAGGTATTATAAGTCGTCTGTCTGAGGATATTTATGATCCTCTTTGTCTTAAGGCCCTATATTGCTGTTGGGTTAGGTCAACTATTGAATACGCATCTGTGATCTGGGCTCCCGCTGGTGTTACTGCATAACAACAAAAAGTGAGCATTGAGAGAAAGTTTAGCCGGAATGGCAATCAGCTCTCTAATTCGGCATTCTAATGTCCCTATGCCTCCATATCCAGTGCGTTGCCGTATGCTGGGTATTGTGAACCAAGAGTCCCGCTTCGCACATGCGCAGGCGATATTCATTGCTAACATCCTATCGAATAATATTGATGCACCTTCCCTACTATCCTCCCTAAACCTATATGTCCCTTGTCGTCGTCTCCGGTCCCGTCCCCCTTTGTTCACACCGGTGCGTATCACGTCTTTTGGTCATAACGATCCGTATCTTCGAGCGATGAAATCATTTAACAACTTCTGACACCTGTTTTGATTTCAACATAACTATTTCTACTTTCCGGTCCCGTCTTTCTAACTATTCTGAGTGTTAAAATTAATGTCTGGCTGTCCCACCCCCACCCCTTACTAGATTTTAAGACTAGAGTTAAATTAAAGTTTATTCTATTTTTGTTAAGCCGAAAGGCGGACATTTTTTTAAATATAATAATGATAAAAATACTAATAATAAAGATCGTATTCCGTAATAGGCGTGGCCAATAACTACTTACCACTACTAACTACTACTAAACCGTGCGATAGTGAGCCCGCCACAGCATAAGGGCGTGGTTACTATGATTAAAGCAGGAACTAGCATCCGCTGTATCGGGAGTTCGATTCTCGAAAAGAGCGATATACTTTTTCCTTATTAAACAGGAAATTTACTAACATCCTTATGTTTATTTTCACTTAACGAAGCACTAACAAATGCTAGTGAAACACAGCGGTTGTGTAAACGACGACGGAAAAGAAATAAATATATATCAGTAGCAAAAGGATATTGAGTGCAACGGATTTTCTAAACAAACCAAGTACTCTTCAAGAAACCTCGTCCTGAGCGTTGAGGTCAGTCGTGTTCGACATTGGCAGGATTCCCCTTCCGTCTGCATAGGCCCCCTCAACCCTGGGGCAACTAGCTGGAAGGCAGCCGCTGCAATGCCTGTCCGTGAAGAATACGAAAGAGCGAAGACGTTCAGCGCAACGACGCTGCTTCAGAGGTTCCCCTCATAGCCAGCCGAGCTGCATCAAGACGGGCCATTCTTATTACGAATATAGTTCTTCTTCTTCTTCTTCTTCTTCGTCTTCTTCGGAGCACGTCTAATAGACATGGCCTGATGTCCAATTCGTTTCCAGAAATCTCGGTCCATGACTGAATTCCTCCACCCCCGGCTGCATCCGATATCCCTCAGGTGTGACTAAACTTGATCCAGCCAACGAGCTCGCTGTGCTCCTCTGCGCCTCGTGCCGAACGGGTCGCTGACGAGCACCTTCCTGGCAGAGCATGGGTCCGGCATCCTCATCACGTGCCCCAACCAGCGTATCCTTCCGGCTTTGGCAACCGTCAGGATGTCTGCATCGTCAAACAGCTCAGCTAGCTCGTGGTTCATTCTCTTTCTCCACACACCCTGCTCGCACACACCGCCAAAGATAGTCCGTAGCACCCGCCGTTCGAAAATGGCGAGTGCATTGGCGTCCTCCGCCAGCATAGTCCAGGACTCGTGCCCGTAGAGGACTACCGGCCGTATCAGAGTGCGATATATGGCGCATTTCGTGCGTTGTTGGAGTCTTCTGGAGCTCAGGAGTTTGTGGAGTCCGTAGTAGGCACGATTCCCCTGAACAATGCGCCTTCGAATTTCGCTGCTTACGTTGTTATCCGAAGTTACGATCGTGCCAAGGTAGCAAAACTCCTCTACTACCTCGAGATCGTCGCCGTCAACTAACACTCTGCTTCCGAGTCGTGCTCTATCACGGTCAGAGCCTCCGGCAAGCAGGTACTTGCCTCGCGTTTTAGTTCTGAGCATATTCCACTCGAATACGAATAAGAGAGTTTCGTCAGCTTTGCACAGAGTCCATATAGAGGCGTATGTGAGTATTGGGGCTTTAAAGGTACTATACAGTCCCAGCATCGTGCATTGTGACAGGTTTTTTTTATGGTGAAGTTTCCTCTGGCTGTTGTATCTAAACATCTATGATGTTATCAGTACTGAGATTTGACACCATATAAGTGAAGTTTTGGATGACATCTAAACGTTATTAGTGCCTCAATCTCAACCATACTGGAAACGAATGGAGTAAGTCACGATTGGATTGGAAGTTGGACAAATTGAAGATCATTAATAACCACAGAATACACAGTTTTTTTTTATCATTTATTTATAGAGGCTTTGGGTCTCATAGACCTCAATCGCCTCTTTACATGCAGATTAATGGGAGCCGATGTTACAAGAGTCGAAGGTGGTTCGAGGCTCGGTGATAGATAGCGTACGAAAGTGGTGCTGGGCAATCGATCGTACCATTACAAGAGGCCAGTGATTAAGGCAAATCGCCTTTTGTATGCGATCGTCGAGATGAAAACACCTGGTCCTGTACACTAAGGAACGATCCCAAGCACGAAAGGCGAAGCATGTAACCAGTCGTTGGATTTATTCGAGTCGCGCCAAGACCCTCGTTGAAGAAGGCCACCGCACTATGAATGCATACTCCAACAGCGTTCGAATCAACGATGTGTTAGTGACCAATCCAAGTAATTGGCTGCACCTCGTAACGGTCCAGCTATTCCTAGAACGTTGGTGAGCCTGGTCTGACCATTTAAAACATAGCTAAAAAACATAACGGCTCGTTATCTACTGAGGGTGATGAGTATTTATCGACGTAGAGGATTAAACCGTTACGCTTTCTTCAGGAATCGAGCCATCGAACCAGTGAAGCCTGATCGATGGATGGAGATGATCGTCTGGCGTATGGATTTGATGAAAGATTTTTGTGCCGTCCGCAGATAAGAGGTTTTCATCAGGAAGAGCCGTGTGTCACAACATCCCCCGACAAATGTGGTCCCAGCCTCACCGAGTACGATCGACCAGGAACCACCGCAACCATATTTTCCCAGGGGATCCTAGTCAGTTAAGCTTGGCGAGCAGAATGGCATGGAGATACTCTACCGAACGTTGCTTTAATAACAGTGTGAATCGCAACATCCTGGCGGCGGCCAAATATATTGATTTTCTTTCAAGAACTTTCAACAATTGCTTACCAGGCGCGTTTGTAGAAGCCAAATAAGAAGAAGAAGAAGTTGGATTGTGCCAAACTAGGCTAGAATAAAAAGTGAGATGGAGGGAGTTAATGGTTAGGAACGAACTGAACACTAGACTAGAAGGGTAACAACAAACAAGGACGGTTTTACAACAAATTTATCATTTTATATTTGCAATTTAAGCATAGTTCATTCCTAATCATTCACTACCTCCATCTGAAGATACTGCGTGTATCTCTCACTATATATAACACACAAGATTCGTTTTAGTTGTAGCGATGCATAACTACATTCTATTTTTAGCTAATCGACGAATACCGGTTGACTTTTATTTCTGACAGATGGCGCTAGCTCTAATATATCTCAGACACAGTTGTGGGAATTATTCATACGCATTTGAGTTGCATACATTTAGGGACATACGGATTGTTTCTGCAGTAAGGGATATCCTGGGGTGATTCGGTTTCTGAGGTGCTAGACGCCGGTCTTCACATGGGAGAACCGGTTTCTAATCCCATCCGGGTCCTTCTCCCCGTATGTAGGCTTTTCTATTCAACCATCATTCTATTCAACCGGATAACGTTATTGTTGATTTTTTCGGATAATTTAAACTGGCTAAATAAAAAAACACAAGCCTAAACAGAAATAGTTTGTAACACCTGTTTTTGAAGAGAAGAAAAGGTTATCATTCGGCCATATTTGATTTTGAAAGCCCTGCATTCTAGTCGTGAATGTCGATTTACTGTTTGTTGTATTGCTTTAGTATTACGGTATATTTCTAAAATAATAATACAATTAGTAAAATCGCAAAGCCGTTCGCAGTGGTAAAAATACGTCCGTCGTTCGGGCCGGTCGGGAGCAGAGAGAGCGATCACCACTACTCTTCCGTTGACAGTCACTAGCAACGGGAGTGTGTGTAGTCTCTCTGCTAGTCCATGGGATGTTAGCACAGGGTGCACCTAACACTGTTAACAGTCTAATATGCATGTCCACAGGCAACGATTTAGTTTAAACAATTTAACTTACACCGTTTTCGAGCCCAAGTAAACACCTTCCAGCTGCATCTGAACACTGTTCAACCGTAGGTAAACACTTGACGTCCAACTAAACAGCTGCTGCCTAACTGAACTTGGTTCAAACCAAAGTGGGTATAGGAACTAGGTGGGCTTATGCCTAACGATTTGACAACTGCACATGGAAAAATGAAATAAAATTTGACAGTTATGGGTTCGATCGTTTGTCAATGTGTGCGTGCTCCATCTGGTTGTGCTGTCCGGAGTAAAGTGTAAATACGCGTGTGTGTGTTTGAAAATACGCGTATCTGAATCGAACCCGTAACTGTCAAACGTAAATTCCGCGGCAAACCTATGAGCCCACCTAGTTCCTATACCCACTTTGGTTCAAACGAAACTCAACATCGTTCAACCCCAACTAAAAATTTTGTATCCCAGACGTCATTGCACGTTTATATTCCACGTACTCGTTTCTTGTAACATCGTTGTCTTCCGCGTTCATCGCGAATTCGCGGTCATCATGACGAAACTGTTTTTTAAGTTGTATGCAATTTATTATAAAATTTTCTTGTGCCTGAATTAAAAAAATTAGTCTATTTTTAATCTATTACTCTTTGCAAATGAAAGGAACATAAAGAAGCTAAATCTATGTCATGTAAACATATCAGCTTGGAGGTGTCAAATGTTTAGTTGGGTTTGAACGATGTTGAGTTTCGTTTGAACCAAGTTCAGTTAGGCAGCAGCTGTTTAGTTGGACGTCAAGTGTTTACTTACGGTTGAACAATGTTCAGATGCAGCTGAAACGTGTTTACTAGGGCTCGAAAACGGTGTATTGTCTGGAACCGTCGTCGCTGGCCTAAAATAAACATATGCATACATGCGAGAGCTACATACCAGGGGATTAATATGGGCTCATGGCACGTACGCACTCTCTACAGAGCCGGAGCCTTGAAGCAACTAGATGACGCCCTAGCAACACTGAACATGGACCTCACCACCACATGTTCGGAACGGGTTTCGCCGTAGGTCCCCGGCTAAAATCCAAGATCATCGGCTTCAAGGCAATCAATGATAGGCTATACACCCTGCGCATGCGAGGCAGATTCTTCAACATCAGCCTCATTAACGTTTACGCCCCTACCGAAGACAAGGACGACTAGCATAAGGACCTGTTCTATGGCCTCCTCACAAAAGCCATTGATCAGTGCCCTAGGTATGACGTAAAAATCATCCTGAGAGACTTCAATGCAAAAATCGATAGGAAGCCAATGTACCGCCAATACATTGGAAGTCACAGTCTACATGAGCACAGTAACGATAATGGTAGCAGAATGGTCCAGCATGCAGCTTCAAGCAATCTGGTCGAGGAAGTACTAAGTATGCGCGTCGGGACATACACAAAGCTACGTGGGTGTCTCCGGATGGAGCCACTTCCAACCAGATAGATCACGTGTTGATTAGCCGCAGAAGACAGTCGAGCCTGTTAAACGTCAGAACTTATAGAGGAGCCAACATCGATTCCGATCACTACCTGGTTGGCCTAGTGATGCGTTTCAGAATCGCCCGCCCCCGCGCTAATGGGGGTGAAGCTAACACGCAGGCTCGCCCCAACACGGACTCCACAGGCTTGCGAGGCCGCTTTAGGTGAGGCTCTACTACCAACAAATGAAGGATTTTTGGCCCCGTACGTGTGGAAGGACAATGGAGGAGCCGCTACAATGACGAGCTCTATGAGCTGTACGGTGATCTCACCATCGTGCAGCGAATTAGGCTCGCCAGGCTCGGGTGGGCTGGTCATGTCATAAGAATGGCACCGGACGACCCAGCCCGTAAAGTCCTTTTAGGCCGTCCACATGGACAGAGGAGGCGTGGTAGGCCCAAACTGAGATGGAGTGATGGCGTAGAAGCGTCCGCCAGAACGGCCGGGATAATGGATTGGCACGAGGGTGCTAGACCGTGACTATTAACAGACTATTAACTATTATTATTATGCATATCAGACTATTAACAGTTAATCGATATTCACGGCTAGCATGCAGGGCTTTCAAAATCAAATATGGCCGAACGATAACCTTTTCTTTTCTTCAAAAACAGGTATTACAAACTATTTTTGTTTAAGGCTTGATTTTTTATTTAGCCAGTTTAAATTATCCGAATAAAAATCAACAATAACGTTATCCGGTTGAATAGAATGATGGTTAAATAGAAAAGCCTACATACGGGGAGACGGACCCGGATGGGATTCGAAACCGGTTCTCCCATGTGAAGACCGGCGTCTAGCACCTCAGAAACCGAATCACCCCAGGATATCCCTTACTGCAGAAACAATCCGTATGTCCCTAAATGTATGCAACTCAAATACGTATGAATAATTTCCACAACTGTGTCTAAGATAAATTAGAGCTAGCGCCATCTGTGAGAAATAAAAGTCAACCGATATCGGTCGATTAGCTAAAAATAGAATGTAGTTATGCATCGCTACAACTAAAACGAATCTTGTGTGTTATATATATTTAGAGATACACGCAATAACTTCGGGTGGGGTAGTGAATGATTAGGAATGAACTATACGTAAATTGTAAATATACTTGAAAAATCGTCCTTGTGCCTTCTAGTCTAGAATTTAGTTCGTACCTAACCATTCGCTACTCTCCACCCCCACCACTCTTTTTATTCTAGCCTAGTTTGGCACAATCCAACTTCTTCTTCTTATTATTTGGCTTCTACAACCGCGTCTGGTAAGCAATTGTTGAAAGTTTTTGAAAGAAAATCAATATATTTTTCCGCCGCCAGGATGTTGCGATTCACACTGACACACTGTTCGGTAGAGTATCTCCATGCCATTCTGCTCGCCAAGCTTAGCTGACTAGGATCCCCTGAGAAAACATGGTTGCGGTGGTTCCTGGTCGATCGTACTCAGTGAGGCTTTTGTCGGGGGATGTTGTGACACGGTGCTTCCTGATGAAAACCTCTTATCTGCGGACGACACAAAAATCTTTCGTCAAATCCATACGCCAGACGATCATCTCCATCCATCGATCAGGCTTCACTGGTTCGAAGGCTCGATTCCTGGAGAAAGCGTAACGGTTTAGTCGTCTACGTCGATAAATACTCATCACCGTCAGTAGATAACGAGCCCTTATGTTTTTTAGCTATGTTTTAAATGGTCAGATCAGGCTCACCAATGTTCTAGGAGTTACGAGTTACGAGTTGCACCCAATTACTAGGACTTGTCACTAACATGACACG
>KZ064151.1:0-12717 GCA_002091835.1 Anopheles maculatus | reverse complement strand
TTTTATTTCCCTTGAATTATCCATAGATCATCCGAGAGATAAGAGTATCCGTTTTGATCCAAAGTCTCTATGATTCTCCAGCTCAATGCTAACTCATATTCGCTGCTTGCTGTGGACAATGATAGAGAATATTGGTTGGCATTTGGCTGGAAAATCATAGCGACTTTGGAAAACAAAACGGATTCTCTTGTCTGTCGGATGATCTATAGTAAATCCAGGGAAATATAAGCGGCAGCAAACATTTTTGTGACTAGTGTGGTAATGAAGGGTCCACTGTCAGCATTTCGGTTGTTGTCAGCAGAGATGCTGCTGCTGATTTTGGCACCCGTCGAGGAAATCAATGTGAGGTTCTAAAGTGCACAATATCAAATGAGTAGGACTGCGCACGGTGTGCGAATAGACGGCAGTCCAGCCATAGTCAAAGCGGAATTCAAGCAATTAACATTTGTACAACTGCTGAGGTAATCTCTTGGCGACAAAGCCGCGATTTAATTACTTCGTTGCTGATGACGACCATCATCAATAGATAACGCACGATGAGCTACGAACGTTGAAGGATAGATTACAAAAATGTAATGTTTAGTATAGTAAAATAAAGCATCAATCGGCTTGCTGTGAGTTCATAACACACAAATTAGAGAGGCAAAAAATTGCACAATTCAATGAAAAGCGATGTGACAAGTTCAATTGAACTAGCCGTTTATTCCATGCTGAACAAACACTTACAGTATTCGCCGCAAACATGGTAGAGGATGTAATACACAGTAAATAGTTTGTGTAAATTATTAAGGGGAAAAAGCAATCATACATCACACACTGTGCTGACATTCGTACCGAAGAGATAGGATCTCCGGTATAGGTCTTAAGATCTGGAGAGTCAATTGGCATGGAAAGAGCAACATCGACCACAGCGACAACGTCAGTAACAACAACAGCGGCGACAAAGAGCACGTCAACGCCATTATGTGCATCTAATACTTCACAATGTTTCATTTTTGTCATGAAACGAGCGACGGAACAATGTTAACGTGCAGCAGATCACGATGGACAAGAGTGTGTTTCTCAAAAAGGCGAGAAAAACGCTTCCATTCGTTTTCTACACAAAGATCTTTTGGTAGTTTCGGCTGGACATATACTAAAGTTGAAACAGAGTTTGAACATTTTTAGCAACTCGCATGCCTTCTTTGTCAATTGACTTACATTTGTAGGACAAACGAGCTGAGGTGTGAAATATAAATGAATATATTGAATCATCAATTTACAAGATTAATTGTAAAAAAGTATATAATCAGAAAAAGACCGTGAGTAATGGAAACTACGAGGTGAAGCAGCAATAACAACGCCAGTAACAACGACAGTGGCGACAAAGAGCGCCTTAACGCCATTAAGTGCATCTAATACTTCCCAATGTTTCAATTTGCTCATGAAACGAATGTGCAAGCACGCGTCTCACAAAAAGGCAAAGTTACATTTTCGTTTCTCTTCTATTTATGTGCTTGTGTCAGATTCGGCTGACCAGGTACTAAAATTGAATCAGGGTTTGAAAATCTCACAACTCACATGGTTTGTGTGTCGATTGACGTACATTAATAGAACAAACGAATTGAGGTGTACAAGTTAGATTGTAAAAAATAAATAATCTAAACGAGACACTGCGTAATCGAAACAGCGAGTTGAAGCAGCAGCAACAGCATCAGTGAGCAAAAAAAATGCAGAAAATATGAAGTCAAGTAAAGAGAAGCCTTTGGAACGCTTACATTTAAGAGGATAACTATTTAAGAGGATTTACTAAGATCTACGTTGGAAGAAAGAGGAAACAAAACATGATGATATAATACACGTTGGTCATACCATTTTTGACCATTTTAGTTTTGCCTTGTCATGAGTTCCACGAGCAATTGCTGATTAAAGCAGGAAACAAAACTTTCCACACATCGGCTAAACGTTGGTTGCAAGCTTTTAACGAAATTAAAGTGGTTGATTACAGTGATGACATGTCGCCATAATAAGACGTTACAAACATTCCATAGAATAGAATAACATAGAGATTTAAATCCAGATCCTCTTCCAGGGACTTCTGAGCATCATTTCAATGACTTAAGCCATTGGAAAATCAGCTTTCATTATGCTGCCCACGTAAAGTGAGCAAGATTAGAGTAGCAACATCGATTAGGCACTTTTTAAGAAAGCAATGTAGCAATGTTGTTACATGAAAATGTTTTGTAATCTGCATCTAAGGTTTCATCGAACTCCTGTACTCTGAGCAGGTAAAGTACACTATAAGCCTCATTCTGTTGTCTTTATATTGTGTTTTGAGTGCGATTGTCATGTCGAATGAGATAGAGATTAAAAAGTGGGAAGCTGTATTCCTACGACTCAAAAAGTGCAAACAAATCGAACAGCATCCTTCCTTGAAATCCTAAACTGAATTGCTTAACGACACTGTTAGATAATTTTAAGAGCAACGCTTCTTATTCTATCCTGTACAAAAGCATTCTTATTTTACGCACATTATTAATCTTATGAGTAAATTACGTCCAGTGGAGATATTTGTGTACATACCCTCGAAGTATAGGACATACTGCAGCACGCCCAAATGGATTTTGAAGTGGTCGTTTCGTGGCTTGATATAGGTACATAAATATATCGTTATGATTATTTATGTACATCATTTGTAATATTTTGAGAAACAAGGAAAAACGAAAAAGGAATTGTAGTAAAATATAACAAATTACTATGTTTTGTTAAATATTAATGAGTTCTCACTTACCATACGATCGATCAGATGTTGGTTAAAATTTTCTGCTCAAGTGTTGAAGGACGAAGGCGAAGTGATGATACTTGATACCAATATTTAACATACATATTATATACAGCATATGTTACACACGTAGGTACCATGGTACCCTCGATAGGCTCGATAGACATTCAACTTTACAAAGACAACGCTATCGGTGAGTGCCTCGGAGATCAGATAAGAAGCTGATAAGTGATTACATTTTAAGTGTTGCAACAGCATATCTGGAATAAACAAAAAAAAGTCACTGATCACTTCACCTAAGCCAAAGCGGGTCAAGCATTAACTTACCATCACAGTTCTATCGTATCCAGAACTGGCCGAGGCTACTCAGAATCTACGGATGGATGTGCGATAATCTGTAATAAACCGTAACAAGTACGAATAAAATATTAATGTTAATAAAACTTCTTTTTTTGTTTCTGATAGAACGGCCTGGCCGTATTGCTATTAATTTAACACAAACTTACCTTCGCATAGTATGACGATTAAAGGGATTCAATAGATGTTCCTACGTTAGTATCGTTATTCCAACAGCAGCGAGATCGAGGCACGAGCCTCACTACTTTGGTCGTCAGGAACGTTAGGTAGTGTTGGAGAAAGGAACGGAAGGAGCAGCCTCCCCTTCCATTCACCTATCCTCCTCCACTACCCCTCCCTCCGGCTTGGCCATGCGTTACCATCTTCTTCTTGGCCAACGAAGAAAGGGCCTCAGCTGCTGAGCCCTTGCACCTCTTGGCAACGCATGTAACCGCTCTGCACGACGTGGACGTGCCGGAATGGGAGTTGGGTAGGAGAGCCTATGTTAGCCTTCATAGAGGCGTCGGATCCTACCCCATTAGCAGAGCATGAGTTGCAGTGCAACTCGGTTTTGCGATCGGAGCTGAAACAAAGTGATCAAAAAGAGGAAAGTTAGTATATTTCACGAGAATGATTAGACTTTATTTAAGTTTTGTTTGCATTGAATGAAATACAGATATAATTAGGGAATATACAATATACGTTACTATACCGAATACCAATGATGTTAGTGTTGAAAGTTTTTATTAAAAATGCGATTTATTATAATAAATAAAATAAAGACTACAATAAATCACGTTTATAATATAAACTTTAACTTTAGAAGCATGTATGCATCTTCGACCTAGCATTTCGTACCACACCACCAAGGTCTAGAAAGCGTACTACGTTTATTATTCGCTACTGCATGACGATGTTGAACTTCTACCTTTAATGTGATGGCTTATAAAAACGAAATTGTGATTTATAGACCAACACATTAATAGTATAAATTCCGCATCCCTAAGTGCGACTACAGCAATATACTTGCAGTTAACGTTTAACTAAAACGCATCTACTTAAGCTAAAATAGAAACAGTTTTTTTAATTTACAGAAGCACTACAACTCTCTTATTGAAATGCAAATTTAAATAAATTCAAACACTCCGCTGAACACCTATCACTTTATTGTGGCATTGAATGTTTCGAGAAAAAAATTAGTTTAAATAAAAATTTAAAATTTATTTAACGATCAGAATAGTAAACTGCAAGCATATAATTACCTATGTTGTACGTAGGAACATGTTGATTACAGACTGATTACAAACCACATTACTTGTAAAATAATGTGATAAGCTAATAGATCTTAATGCAAATTTATTTACTCAGAAAATTTATATAAATTTAATTATTGTTAATAACATTCATTTGATAGATTATCACGAGCGCTGCACACGCCCTTAAGATCACAATTAAATCGATACTAAGTTTAGACAAGACCAGGAAGTACTTGCACAAACTAAAACACAAAGGAAAAAAAAAAATTGTCCAAGGGAGAGAAGATCAAGCCAGTTGAGATCGACGGAAGAAAGACGAGATCGGAAAGCTGACAGGAACGTGGAGAGATCGAGGAGGTCAGGAAAGCAATAAAATTGGCGAAAACAAGGACAAGGAGTGGCTCATCGAAGCATGTATGCGTCAATGAAGGGTGTGAATAGAGAGAGAGAGAAGGCAAGAGCCATCCGTCGTACCCAGAAGCAAACTGGCGATTAAAATCTGCAATGAATGATGTTCGGGAACGACGTATTTCCAGAAGAATGAAGCTCTAACACTTGACACCAAAACAGGAAAGCTGGTAAGGTGATACAAATCTGAGTTCGAGCAACTATAGTGACACTCGACGGATTCCGAATATTACTGGCACAAGTCAAGATTAGACGTACGTATATTCATACAGTAAACAGATCTTCACACTAGACGCGCTCCTGGATTTATAGGAAGATTGTCAATTTGTGGCATCTGACAAACAATCTAGTTTCGACAGCTTAGCTAAAAGCAAACCATGACTAAGCTGCCTTTAAATCCGTGTAACTTACATCGTCCAAAAGATCGTCCAAATGTTAATGATATATAAATGGAGGTATAACTTAGTAGGAAGGATAGCTTTTGATACTATATTGTTGATTTTTTTGTGACATTTGTGAATATGAGAAAGACACTTTACGGTTCACTAAAACCTAGTGACACAACGTAAAAAAAGTTGATTTGTGTTCGAAATAGGATGATATCTTCAACTTTTCACTTCGAATCTCACCGTTCAGGTTTAGAAAGTGTCACTTACCGTGACGATACCCTTGATTTGTTCAAAACGAAAGAATTTCTTGTTATTACTCAACTGAGCTGAACCACTTAGGAACTGAAGATACTGAAAATTTTCCATTCAAATATGGCCTCAGACAAAAATGAAACGAACATTTGGTCCGAGATCATACTTAAATGGACAATCCCAGGCTTATAATTACTCGATTTGTGGGTTATACATAATACCCTCGGACAAAGTGATACAAATTCATTTACTTGAACTTTTAATTTTGCGTTGCACTACAGCAGTAAGTTAGGAAACGGTAAAACGTTTACACAAAGACGAATTTGAATTATCGATGCAATTAGAAATCGGATTGCTGCTAAACTGATCACCGTTTTGTTCGCAACGAATGTTTAATTTAAAAACTCTTTATAACAATCCTAAAAATGATACAGATATCCAGAGACACACTGAATTGATTTGAATGATTTTTGCTTAGAGTAAACGCACTGTGGAATACACCCAAACAATCAACCTTAAAGGGAAAGGTGAACAAATTGATAATAAACTCGAGTTCAACCTTTCAGTTTAAGATTCAGCGTAAGGGTTTAGAAAGCATTTATAATTGTGGTAATAGTAATTTTCTTTTAGGCGTAAATAGGAACGAACAGACATATTTATATATAGAAAAGTTATCGACGTCTGTCTGCCTTTGCTATATAAAATTGGTAGAAAGCTTGTCCATACCAAAAACTAAAGTTTTTTACTATAAAATAGCTTCTATTCTGCATGCCATTACTATACATTAGATTGAAGTTTGATATGTGGTTATGCCGAGATCCGAGAATAAGATTCATAAATCAAATAAAAATACTTTTTTTCTCTGGAAGTGTGATCACTAACACTATTTCATACACGTACAATTGCCTCCAACAGTACGGTAAGTGGTGTTTGTACTGAACAACACGCCGATAATCAAATATGGTCATAAGTAAAACACGTAAAGAACTATAAAAAATAAACCCTCTTCACATCACTTTCTAACAGTAAGTAAAAGAAAGAAAATCCTAATACTTCGACAATTAGTTCCACTTTTAACACTTCTTCTAACAACTTTTAACAATGATGGTAACACCATCGCTTAACACTAACGCAACGTGGAATTACCCAAAATGGTGCGACACGGAGCAGGAAGGTGAAACGATTGGAAACGCAGCATGTTTAACCTTTCTGCTCTGTGGCTCACCAACAGGATCGAGGTTGTGTGTGTTTTTGTTATTATCTATACACACCAATGTACATCGGATAACATTACTTGAGGTGCAAAACTATACAATAAAGCAGAAGGTTTATCTAACAGTTTTTCAGAGAGAAACGACAGATTATAAACAGTAACATTGAAATTTATAATTAGTCGTATCTCGTTTGAAAACCATAAGCAAATAATGACGATTGTTGCACTGTCGAACTTGCCCATTGGTAAATGATTACGGCATCCACAAATAATTTGCAGTAATGGATAACACATTTAGGAATGTATTTTATAATTTGTATTAAATTCATTCGATCAAAAACAACTCCATTAGGGCGATCAAACACATTTCTTTAAAATGTATCATTTGAAATTGGAATATTATCTGAAGATGATTTTTGCATCATTTTATGGTATCCAAACCGATCGCACTTCATGATGACAAGGTATGAAAAAATCACATTTTTGCAATAGGAACTACTCAGTGATGAATATGATGTAGGCACCGAACGTTTTCCCCTAGTACTAACAAACTAACACACATGATACGCATATTGCGATAAAGAATCAGTAAAATAGTATTCAATTATTAAGAATACAATTGTGGATTAACACAATGATCAAAACTTGAGATATTCTGATGCAATGTAACACAGTTATACAGCTCTAAAGTATGGCTTAAAATTCGAAAAAACAAATGTCAAAATGGACCACGCCTTTACTTTGACACACTTGTCTATGAAACGAAGTTTTTGCGATTGTGAACACACACGATCCTCAATGTTAGGCAGTTTCAATTGCCTTCGTTATGACTGCAGCAAAGAATGATCGCAAAGAAAAAAAATTTGTAACACAAAATTATGAATAATTCCGACACTGTGTTCTTTATCGAAAAAAAAAAATTGTATCAGACCTTCTGCTTTTGCCAGGTTTCCAGATTCAGGAAAAGAGAGGCATTACCGCAAAATGGCACTACTATGCAATATGTAACACAATATTTTTAACACTTCCACAATTATTTTCTGATACACGACTTGATAAATGTATTGAAATTTGCGATGAGGATTAAATTAGGAAAATCAAATTACTTAGCTGAAGGTCTCATGATGAACAAACACCTCTTCCAGTTTCACACTTAGTTGAATTTTTCACAACTGAGCCACTTTACTTCACACAACTTCACAAACTTGACCACTTGTCTATTGCACGAGTTTTCCACTTTACAAAATTGTCAATTACTTTTAGTTTACCGGGACACGAATGAATGACTCGTGCTGGGCGCAGCCCAATTTATAGGGAAACTAGGATCGTTCATTTGAAAAAAAACTATTCCCTCTCTCACATATACTACGATGTACATACAGGGCTTCGTATGTACGCTGAACGATCATTTCTCCTACCGGTGTTTAGTGGAAGGAGAAATGATCAACGCCGTACAAACATGACACCACTACTAACGAACGACACAAACCGTTCGTGCAAGTATTGAAATAGACATGTTTCTGCATGTTTCACGATCGTCGCAAAATATTTTCCAGTGTTAAAAATTAAAAATTGGAGTCTATTAGCTGAAATTCACCTTCGATTAGAATAGTTAAAACGGAATGCACAAAAAAACAATGCTAATTTTTTAATACTTTCGTTGAAAAATATGGAAACGTTAATTTTTCTAAATCGAAAATGTGTGTGAGGGAGTGTGAACTTTAAGGAATAAAAATTCCAATATGGCTGAATGTGATCACACGCATACTCATGATCAAGAAAATTTAACTCTCTTTCTATACACAAGACGAGAGAGAGATACGGATGAACCGCATGAACCTCGTAACGAATAGTTCATGCATCAAGCGAGAGAGAGAGCCTCGAAAAACATCGCATTCATCCAGTGTTAAACTTCTCTGAATGCTCAACAAACACTTGGAAAAGACGAATACGATCGTGGTTGTTTCCCCCTATATTTGCACGTAGAAAATAAGTGCTTGTCTTTGCTAGCCTTTTACTAGCGATTTCCAGATAAAAAGATGACATCATGCAGCTTATTATACTGCGGGTAATGTTTTATTATAAAAAAATATATAATTCTTTCCTTTAATTGTTTTTCTAAGTAGAACTCAGTAAGATTAATTTTCATGTTTTGTAGCAAAAAAATTTATAGATCGTTTAAAGATTTTTTGAAAGTACATTCGTATAGTTTCGATAGTGAGTGAATTTGCTTTGGAATCAAAATTAGATATCTTTTGAAAATGATGCAAAAGTAAAATGATTGTAAGCTCATACAAAACTCCAGAACTATATAGTAGTAGCAGATTACGCATCCACTCATGACTCACTCGAGACTCGCTCATGGCCTCATTATTAACAGCGAATCATATTAATGTATTATGCCGCTAATAATTATGTTTGAACTGTATTTAAAATACAAAAAATTCACCCATCGATGTGTCCAATTATAGGAATAAGAATTCTCACGAATTTAATTTTGAAATGATATTTTCTTAACTCTTTGCCAGATGAACTAGACTATTGTGAAGTTAAAATGAGATTTTTATGTCTGATGGTGGCTTGCAAAACTGGTGTAAAAATATCATCGAGTAATGCTGAAAAAGTAATGCTGAACAAATATTTCAATGCTTATTTACTCAAGTATTTTTTTTACTTTTATTAGCCCATCAGTTTTACTGGGTGTGGCAACACTGCAATATGGGTTGCAATATGCGCATCTTTGTAGGAACAGATTCAACTAGCAACGAATTGTCATAAACTTGATTACTTTAGAATCATTCTCGAGAGAAATTCTTACAAATATCTGCCTGTATGGCTACATATAGATGTATGAAATGGAAAACATAATCTAAACAAACAGCGTGACTTCATTCAGTGCGCTTCTTTCATTCTCGGAAGAGCAGAACACTATACGAATAAGAAAATAGGATAAAGATAGAATGAAAAAATCAAAGATTTCTGTGAGGTGGCGATGGAAAGACTGCGAAGAAAGATGGAAGTGGTACAGATGGAAACCATCGTTAAACATCTGGAAACAAAAACGCCTCCCAACGTTCAGCGCTTAATACAAGGGCCGCTAATATTAGGGTCCTAATACAACGCCCCTCATATGCGACCCCAAAGCACTCCACGGGTGTCTCTGTAAGCGCCCGACTAATTCATCGTCACATCCGCTGTGCAAGAATAGCGCGCGACCGCGAGACGCGTCCACTTATAGAAAGATCCGCCTCTGGTCACGAAATATATTAAAACGCTTCAGAACAAAAAAAAAACATATAATTAAGCATAATACAATTCGAAGAACGTCAACTCCCGAAGACTAGCAACCAAGTCGAGTAGATTCGCCCAGCCTGTCGTGGTTGTTTGTTGTCGTTGGCGATTCATCACGAAATGATTTGTTCACCGATCATGTTTTCGTTATCGACCTACTACACCAAAACAAAAAATCTTGTCCTCATTTGATGTAAATTACAACGAACTTCTTAATCTTCCTGGTCATACGTCATATCGTTTTAGAAAATACAAGTTACACATGAAAGTATCAAGGCTACCATACATCATGACATCAGCGAATCGTTTGTCACTCGTTTTCGCGATGTGTTGCATCCTGGGCAATCTGATCCACTGCTTGCATGTTTCAACATGTTCAAATCTGCACTGATTAAGCTGTGTGTACAACCCTGAACCAGGTGGAATTCCATCTGCAGTCCATGCAGCACGACTCCGAACTTGTTTCGTTGTATCATTCACTCATGCACGTGAATCAAAATTAGGAAATTAGTTTATTGATTTAATGATTTAATTACTCTTGGGTGAAATCAGGTTCAAATTGTGTACGATTAACTTGGGTTTTGCATTGCTTCAAGCATTTTTTTTATCATTAAAGACAAGTTACCCGGTAAATTTCTAAACTTCATCCCCGAACAGAGTGTGATTGGATGGTGTCGGTTGTCGGCAAAAGCCAATATTCCGGCAAACGATCGATCGACAGAAAGATCTTTCCACCAAGGTCTCGAAAAATGATAAAAGAGATCGGCCGTACATTTTACGATCAGTGCCCCAAACGCTCACCCTAAGCTGCGATCTGTCGAATATTAAATGTGTGAGGTACCACCAAACAGGTCGTGCAGTTCTGCTTGCACTGCTCGACTGGGCGTTCTTGCCGAGGTGTCGTAAAAGTTTCGCGGTTCGCTTTGCATCGGCCGCCTGTTGTGCCGTTGCTTTGCTTCCCGTTGCCGTGTTCTTAGATTTTTCCTAGCGGCTGGAAAAGGTTGATGGGTCCGTGAAATCCTATGATTAGTTTGATTGTACGTGGTAGCAGATGGGTCCACTATTGACACGAACGGTTGAGGTATGGTGGTCTTTAAGAGGGTTTAAAACGATTCTTTTTTTCCACATATCTGCTTAACTAATGCATGCCAATTCCAAGTCCAGTGCCAGATTAGTTCCGGGACGATCCCAGATCTAATTTTCAATATCATTTTGCACGCTGCAACCGGATCGGTAACTAATACCAGTAGTGGTTGGCGTAAGTGGTTTTTTTTTGACTGGCAATGGTAGACCTGGACCACCCGAGGTATCAGTGCCAAAGAAGAAGAAGAAGCAGACGGCGAATAAAAAGAAGATGAAAACGTTCTGAGCTTGGTAATGCTTTCGAGTACAACTTTATTGACAGCCGCCTAAGCAAGAGAACGTTGCAGAAATATCAAACGTACTGCGAAAACGGACTGCCAGTTCTATCCTACGGCATGAGTTAGTTCACCGGGGTCAGGGTTTTTTCTCCATCGGCCTCGTATCAGCGCTATTCCACCACGTTCGAAATAGCGATCAATACTCTTCCCTGCTAGACAACTAGCCAACAATCTGCCATGCCGTTGTAAAACTGAAGCTTGGACGAAAAAGATTTTCTATCTCTCATTCGGGAGTATGAATTTATTAAATAGTTTTTTGAAATAGTCAGCCCGAAATGTTTTCAACTAATGGGCTAATTTTTCTTTATTATCAATATCTTTCTAAACTATTTCAAAAACAACAAAACGATCGCGAATCTCGCACTTTTTTTTGCACCGTATTCTACTCTAATTAATTACCGACGAAAATCAATCAAAACCAACATCAACGACATATCAATTATAATAAACGGTGTATCATTCATAATCGATTCTTTTTTTATCACCTTCATACTGTCGATTATCACAGTACAACAAACCCGTCCCTCTGAAGCTTCGTCGATCGGTGATTTGATGAGTCTGGAACAGGATTAACCCTGAAGCTTGGTCCCATGAAAACCAAGCATGTACAAAGAAGGCATTCGTACTGCATGCCACAAGCGGCAGACACAAAGCAACGTTTTATGACACAACTCGTGCAGAGACATTCGTCACAAAAAAAAATTCGCACGCATTCATGAGCCCATGACGGTTCGGCGCTCCAGACGACTACAGCCTTCTGCGCTGGAGCCAGGATCATAAAGCTATAATACCGATATCTCCACATTTGCATCTTAGGTCGGCGTGCACTACCATCGGTTTGTGATTTATATGTTGTATTTGAGCTTTGGGTGTTTTATGGGACCCGATGGATCCCCTTCATCGGACGGTCGGTAAATATTTTTAACTTTAGCTATTCATGTCGAGGCGGCTTTAGGCGGTTAAAAATTATCCCTTCAATGATATACGAACGGCCTGCGGCATTCAAAAGCCATGTTGGAAAGCAGAGAATTGTGGCGAACAATATCGGTTAAGTAACAACAAAAGCGGATCGCCAGGAAACTCGTTACATGGAAGCCATAAGGTGGGAGGCCTTGACCTGTCTAGGATGGTATGACAAAGAAAATGAAAATTATTTTGAAGCGTACCCGTCATTCTCCGGACATGAGTGGATATTGAAATGACCAAAGATGTTGAATATGCTAAAAATGCATTCCAGAAAAATTATCACACAGCACATCATTAGGCGTTCTTCGTGAACTACTTCTTAACCAAGGCCAGCGTTCTTACGAAACAACAGGAACATCCTTCGGCAGATTTGTAAAGACCAACCCAACGTTTTTTGCCTCCGAATAATGTTTCTAGCTTGGTT
>LULA01016159.1:0-23723 GCA_002091835.1 Anopheles maculatus | reverse complement strand
TCGGTGTGTTCAGTCATGTTGTTCGATAGCTGAAATGATATTGATGTCTAGTTGCGTCTGAAAATCGGTTTAAAAAGTATGCTGTGTAGTGAATCCCGTGAACTAGTATGCTTTCATCTTACAAAACAGACGATAGATTCTATCTAGCCTAACCGATGCGCTTGCAATAGGCGTTGGTTGTACAAGGTAAAGTAAAAGAAAAACGACGCCATCTTTAACAGGTTCAACACAATAGCAAAAAAAAAAACTGCTCAAGTAAGAGTATGCGTTAAATTATGAACGGAGCGAGCAAACGATTGGGTACTTTGACACGTCTTCCGAACGGATAAGCGAGAAGGCACGAGAAGCACAAGAAAAAATGATGTTCTGAAGGCTTTCGAAGAACTGTGACGATATTAGTAAATACGGGCTGAAGATATAAGGTGCGTTGTGAAAAAGATCCGTGCGGACCGGGGTCTGAGCTGGTAATGTGAGTTTTAAATACCACTGTAAAAATGTGCAAAAGATATGTGAAATCGTATTGGAACGGTGAATCATAGCGGTGAACATCATTTCAAAGAACGATTATAGAAATTCATTCTGTATGCTGGTGAAATTGGTTTTCAGAAGACAAGCGAGAAAAACGCGTTGAACGGTGGAAGCAAGTGCGAGTGTGCGCGCGTGTAAAACCCGATACCATGTTACACCGAGTGTGCTTGCTGCTGCCGCTTATTCGTTTACGTGATTTGTTTTACAAAGTGGTGCTTTAATTACTACAGTAAAAAAAAATGCAAAAATATCGTTACTATACAAAAAAAGTGTACAGCATTTTCCGGACTTGGCGGAGCGTGTGAATTAGAATGAATGTAAAAAAGATATGCTAGTGCTGCAAGCTTGCCCGATAAGGTAGTGGTGCTGTATATTTCGACACGTTAATTCACTCCTATACGACGAAAAGATGCAGTAGAATATAGCATATACCGAATATAGCAGGTTTAAAAAAATAGTGTGTGTGTGTGTGTTGGGTACATAATGATCAGCAGATATTATTTTGTCTTTGTTTTGATTCCATGCAGATGTTCCATTTTAGTAACCGGTACTATAAAATTACTTTACGACATGTAAACAAAACGCTGTTGAGCAGTAATCGTTTGACTGCTGATTGCCCTTTTTAGTCTGGCTCCTAGATCTTTTATTGATTGTGAAAACCTGATTGGTGAAAACCCTACATCAATCTTGTGGCTCCGTTGCTATGGTAACATTCGGTTGCTACTGGATCCGTTTATGTTTTTTTGTTGTTTATTTGTGACTTTTCTTTTTTGCTTTATTCATTAACACACGTACACAAATGGTCAACAATTTAAATTAGTATTAACAAATTTTTCGTTACACAATATTAATGTGAGATCGTACCCGTGAGATTAACGCCAACCATGTTGCCGTCGGTTATTGCTTGCATCCAATATAGTGATTTGTGATTTGATACAGCAATCTAACGTGATGTTTGTGTAATTCTTCTAGCTCGGTGGAGAAAGGAAATCAGTGCAATAAGAATTGATAATAAAATTTCCTTCAATTTTAACACCTGCAACGACGTAAAGTGTGTATGTGTGTGTGTGGATGTGGTGAATGTGATTTAAGGTGCTAATGTTTTGTCCTGTGTACTGATGAAAAATTGTGTTTCTGTCGGTGGTTGCGATTGCTGAAACTTGGAGGATAAAACAAGAATCTTGCATATAAGAAGCGTCCGCCTTTTGGCTGAGTTGTAGCGCGTTGAGCTGTCAGAAAATAGTTCCAGTGGTAAGTATTAAACAAATACCGGTCTCGTAATGAAATCCAATAGGTAGAAAGAACATGTTCTTACTTTCCTGCCTATTGTTCCCAACACACAGCCAATAGCCGTCAGTACATGGTTACAGTATTCACGATGTATCTTTCATTAAATGCGTTTGTCCCTGGTGCTTGTCGTATGATTCGGGTAAGATGGTTGAATATGTAGATGGAGTTGATTTTGGGTGGGGAAAAGGGGGGAGAATGGCGCGTTGATGGCGCATGGAAATAGGAGAAGAGGTTTATAAATATTTTCCATTTTGGTTCGTTTCCTCGTTGTCATTCCCGTAGCACACCATACAAAAGGCAAAAGGGAGATGATGAAGAGCGCGCCCGCGCACTAACAACCGTACAGCAGGAGATTCACTTTCTTCGAGTGGGTTCCTTGCTGGGCGACATTAAATCTTCTCGGCCATGGGGAGAACGAGAACAACTGTCGTAGAGATGGTGGTGTCTCTTGCGACACCCAACCCAGCAAGCAAGCTCTGAGGTTTGTTCAACGATAAACCTTCAACACACAAGAGCCGCTCGAAGTTGTTGAACCAGTTTTTTGGAGCGAAGCCATATGCTCGTAAACATACTCTTCAAAAGGCGCAATCTAGAACAAAACTTAGAGGAGATGCGTGAATACAAATAGAAGAAGTATCAAAAAAGGAAACAAAAAAGCGTCTCAGCAGTTGGTCCGATGAAAAGAATACCGGTCGTCGGACTTGGGGGTTCGACACGGTTTCTCAACCCGGAATATCGTCGGTAACATTTTTCCCATTTGATTTGGAAATGCCCCGTGTTGTAGAACGTATGTCATCCAGACATGCATACTACAGTCACATTTCATTCATCATACAAGGAAACCTTTAGTATTATAATACAAATAATTTGCCAGGGCGAACGCGTAATATTCGCGTGCAACAATGTGATATAGCTGAATTACACATAAGCCTAGTTCAATCATATCAAGCAAGAAATGTATTCGTTAGACTTAAGAATAGTTTTAAGATGTAAGCTCCAATCATACTCTATGAGTAGATACCCGAAACATACCTTTAGGAATTTCTGATGCGAATAGAATTCTAAAATGATGTGTCTTGCCTGTTTAAAATCATATGAAGCATGCCGTATTTCAAATGAAGAAATATGTAGCCGATAAGCTAAAGCTGATCAGTGTACATAATGAATGTACACGTCCAAATCGCATCACGGCCGCCTCTATAGGGATAGGTGGCATTTTTACAAGATGAGCGTGCCGGATGAAATCGGTTTTGTTCGAACGTGATCTCTGTGAACCCTGGGATGCTGCGAACGAACGACGACGGCGAAGGCAACCGGGGAAGATCGCACAACATCAATGCAAGTGAGAAGCCACTGCTCAATAGCAAAGCTCAACACCGAGATGGTTGGAAATACGTTGAGTATGGTGCGTGTTCTCTATTCTCTCTTCGTCGGCTTGACAGCCAGCCAGCCTACTATATACAGTGAATGTTGGGATATGTTGCAAACGAAAAAAAAAATGAAAGAAGTTCAGAAAATCGGGCTTGTACGAAGAAGCACTGGAGGAGAACATGCCAGAGCGAGCAGACAGAAACTTTACGTTTCGTAGGTATGATCACATTGTGTTTAACGTGTGTGTGTGTGTCCCAGAATACACAGCCCCAGCATCATCACTGCTCTGTGGTCTGGGAAGTGCAGACTGACAGCAAAATTGTCTTGCGCCTTTTCCCTGCCGAAGCAGCAGCACGGGACACGGTTGGGTATAAATGGAATTACGATTTTGGAATGAGAAGACAAAACAAAAGAAAAAAGAAAAAGAAGTCTCAGCTGTCGTCGTTTCTACACTTTCATAAGTACAAGTACTTTTTTTTTCACCATGATGCAACCAACCAAGCAAGACTCTCGAGCAGAATAGCAGCGCGCAGAATAAAGCCTGCTTGAATGCGCTGCTGCAGGTCAGGCGAACGAACAAGCTTATTGGAAGACGACGATAATCCCTGACTCTTCCGACTCTACGTCCTTCATTTTTTGTTGTTGTACGTTAAAGGGACAGTTGGCAATGTCCTTAAACATCGAGGCAGATTTTATAATATCATGCTGTGAACCGCGCATAGCGTATGTATTATGCAGGCAAAAGTATTGAGTTCAAATCTTATATGAACCTGATAGAAAATATTCTTAGATTCTTTTTACACGATCAAGATCGACCATTATTCCGAGCACCTAGAATAGGGCATGGACACTATAGAGCGAATGGTAATATTTGTTATTCGTAAACTTTTGCGGTAATCTCCTTTGTCCGTACCCCGTGCCCGTGGACTAATATGAAAATTTAAATATGGTTGTACGCACAAAGCGGTGGTACCATCTCCTGTGTCACATTCGCTGTGCACATATTTTCACTACGCATCTTTTGCCTTCCTCTGTGGCGGTTGAAGATGAGTGGTGGTGCTGTTTGGGTACCATGGTGTGTACCGTTTGTCCCATGGTGGTGCTAGAAATTGACCCCGAAGAGGTGTATGTATATATCGTATTCTTCCATCACCACCACCACCACCACCACCATTCCACAAAGGACAATCCCCCAGAGTGTGAAGAGTAGAGTGGTGGTACGCAAGGAAATCGCAAGGTACTCATAAAATGCTCAATTTTATCGACAATAGCGGTACGATGTCATAAAGTAGCATATTTTATTTGTTTATGTTATTCCGGTCGCCGCTTTGCTCATTTCCAGTAAGTAGTAGTAGTAGTAGTGGTAGTAGCAGTAGGAAGAAAGGACGTTTTGGCGAAAGTATGGAAATATTCCAGCAAGTAGAAGAAAAAGAAGAGGAAGCACAACAACACGGGGTGAGCCTGTGGAATCGAAGGGATCGTTTTCTTTCTTCCACCACCAACAGGAAAGAAGAGAGGCTCTTTCTGTGCATTAGTTAAGTTGGCACCATGTTTCTTGTTGCTCGTGGAAAAAGCTTCTGTGTGTTTGTGTGTGTGTGTGTAGCAGGCAGTTAGGCAAATGAGTTTGAGAACATATCTAACCCGTAGACAACGAAACGCACTGCTTTAATAAGAGCTACACACGGACCAAGGCAGCTAAAACTCTATTCTATTCAAATTGTGGAGGTGTTATACCAAACCGTTGTGGAAGTTCATTTAATTTGTTTATTTCTTTTTTTTTTCTTAAATTGGATGTGTTTGTACAAGAAGAAAGTGTATAATAATGACATCATTTATCTCGTATTTAAATTTTTCATGTTTCGAATAAACGAAAATACGATCAAGAATTTTGAAATTTGGAAAAATTCTTATGTTATATGAAACAAAACCGAACCATAATTAAAGATGGAAGAATTTTCACAGGTATGCAGACCTATTTCATGAATTATGAAAGAAGCAATTTGTAGATAAACTCGTTTTAAAGATGTTCTTTCAATTTTTTTTAAAAAGAAAAACACTATTCTTTATTCTTCGAACACGAACATTTCTTCATGTACATCAATATTTATCAGAATAATCGTGTACAGTGAAAACAATTTGACTTTGATTTACTTGGGGTCGATAGTTTGGTCGGTTTTGTGATTTTGCTAAGCAAACTAACGCATGGAAAAAGAAGGAATGCATTTTTTCTGAAGGATAAAATATTTTTTAAATTTATTCAAAGCTTTTTACGCTTTTAAAAACCCGAAAAGTAGTTAATTTTTCTCTTGAAAGGCTGTCGGGAAAAGGTTTAAGGTGAATGTTTATTATTGACATTGCATTCCTAGGCAATTTCAGGGATTTTGTGTCTAAACGTTCGAAATCTGTCAGCTTGATGATCAAAATACACAATATAAAACTAATTATTTCAACCAAATATAGTAGCAAACACAATGTTTGCATTTTTAAGAATATTTTAGTTGATAGAAAATAATTTTGCCAGGAAATTACACTGATCGACCTGCTCTGCTAACACATCCACCAGCAGCGGCCCATCTCAACAGTGAAGTCAGCTTGCATAGGTAGAAACATAGGTGCCAAACAGTGCTGCTTGTAAGAAGGAGATGCTTAGGCAAAAGTATGTCTGTAAGTTTATGTGGATGTGTACAGTAAAGAGAGAATAGAAAATATGTGTATATGTATCCTTTTTGTTTTACCCTGCAAAAAGGCAAACAACCAAACGCGGTAGGTGAAGGTAGAAACAGGGTAATCCAATTTGTTCTGCAAACACACAACCATGTTTCAACCCTCGCTGTTGTGTGTATGCTGTGCCGCGCGCATCAGAAGCGCCCGATACCATGTTGTACCTGCCCTTGTCCTCATCTACTCGTCCTACCGTTAGCTTTGTTTGTATGTTTTGCAGTGTATGTATTTTGATAACGTTAGAACATTGTTCTAGGTGAATGTTGGTTGTTGCAATACGGTGTTTGGTTTTGGTTGACGCGATTGGACGGAACACTCCATCATACGCACAAGTGGAGTGGAAAGCGTAAAACGGGCGAGAATCAGTTCGCTTGGTAGCAGCAACATACTGCGAAGGTCGTCAATGCCATGTAGGCTCCGTATCGGCCCACAGCATCTAGCATATATCCTGCCGTATTGAGCTCCGATGTCACTAATCAAGAAGCAGGTCAGAAACTGTAATGCGAGATCCCATCTGCCTGCTCTAGGAGTTGTTGTTTCAAAAGCTAATATCAAAGTCATGGTTATAAGGAACTAAAAATCGCTTAAGCATTTTGATTTTTAAATGGCAACATCCTTTTTGATGTATTACTGCCTGCCAGTTTTTGTTTTCTATCTTCTCGTCACTTGCTGGTTTGTAGGGTTAAGAAACACACCTGTACTGTGGGTGTGGAAGAGATAGTCTTTATGAGGCTGAGGAAATTGATTTATAATCTTTGGAAAATATGATGAGCCGCACACTATTTGTTCGTTAAAAGTGTGAGGTAATCTGAATTCAGAGCAGATATAGTGGACATAGTTTGGCAGATGAAACTAATTAAATTATATGTTCCGAACCAAGTGTTATTAAGTGATTTCGGACCTCCTGTACTTCTGGCTAATAATCGAATATTTTAGTATTCATGTGTTCCGATGTATTCAGGAGGTGCGTATTCCGAATGTTTATGTTTCTTAAGTAAGGATAAGCATGATTAAAATATCATGTATCGCTATAAGTGTAAGTAAGCTAATTTTAATCATGATCAGTGATAACAGCAAAATCTTAAGGAACTTGTTTTTGCATACAAGATTACCAAATCTGTACGATATTAACTGTGTTGAGCAGAAGTCTATTGTATGTAGAGCTATTTTAAAGGCTCGCTCTAACATTTTTTGCAGCTTTTATTGATGCTAAAGCAATTCTTAATATTATGAATTTAATACCGTAACAGACACTATCCCGCGTAAAACAACACGAAAAATGCGAACCTTCATAAATATAAATATTTGCTCTAGTGATAGACTCCAACGGATGGCGCAAGTTGTCGATTATTTTAGTTTTATCTCTAAAATTAATAGATAGAAACTAAGTTGTGGCTCGTGCTAAGGTGTGACGGAACTCACCACCCACACAGGTAATTAGGGCCGGTACTGTCGTTAAAACAATGTTAGAGGCGCGATTATTGGGCGAACCGTTTTAATTCGGTTGCCTTCGGATGGTTAACATTTCCACTTCTATTTCATTTCGCTCAGCTTTTATAGTTCCTTCCGACGCGCACAGTATACACAGTAGTAGTGGGAACAGGCAAACAGTGAGCAGCACGCGTGCGATCGCGCCTTTTTTTGATATATGGTCCAGACCATCAATTACGTGTGCATGGGGGCGCAGCAATCATCCGCCGTTGGGGAGGTTTGGGGGTTGGTGAATGTTTGATATTATTTCATAGCAGCGAGAATGCTGTATTACCGAGAGAGCGCGCGCGTGCCTTTGCAAATGATTCGGAATGTGAGAAAATTTCACTAATTTTCGGCATTTTGCCATTTTCTAATGCGTGTAATTATATGATATTATCGGACGAAAATCGTACACAACAATAACAATGAAGCTACAACACATGCCTTCGGACAGGAAGAGACCGAAAGCGTTTAGCGGATAATGGGAATAAAGCAGTGCAACCATTCTAATGGTAGCAGTTAATCATTTGGTTTAGTGTTAGCATTAGCTTTTTTGTGTATAAAAGAAATCCTTTATATTTGTTCTTATGAAAATCTTTTCTAAAACAAAAATCGACTACAAATATTCCTTTGTAGTAGTGTAATAGTAGGGTCAAAGATAGAGGCCGTTTGCTGTTAAAAAAAGAGCATGGATGCTATGCGACTATGTATTAATATATTCTCAACAATCTTTTTCGTTTAGTAATTATTTTGATGTATACAATTTAACAAAAACTCGTGAAAAATCGTTCTGAAAATTCTGCCAATTCAGTTCATTTGTCGCTGAAGCTTACCCAAAGCAGCGCAGTGTAAGCTTAAAGTGATAGTGTGACAGTGTAATAAAAAAGTTTTTCATACGCGAAATGCTAACTGATTTTTCCTATTACAAATTATAAAACATTTTATTCAAATAAAACAAAGAAACTTGTCAATTCTGCTTACAAAAGTGGTGGTACAAAGTGAATCTGAAACAGTCCACGACTCCGTACATGAAAATCAAATTGCCGACGGGATTTTGGTGGTTACAGTTTTCAACTGTTGATGTTGATATGCTTTATGCTGTCTGTTGTTGCACATTCTTTTAGTGTTATTTGACGGGTGATTTAATAAAAAAAAAACTGAATGTGTATTGTATGTGTGCTTTTTATACATTTTCTTATTTTTTAAAATTTAGTATCAACGGCAACATAATTTTACCGTCGGCATTTTGAGTTTAACGTAACTAAATTTAAGATTCATAATTTTTTAAAGCACACGTTTGTATGTTTTAAAAAAATGTATTTTTTTTATCTTAAATGATTGCCAACACGATTTACATTTAATAAATGGTGTCAGTGTGTGTGTTGCTATTAAAGTTGATGAAAAAAATACAAGTGGAGTGAAAGTCTCCCCCCCGGTTTTGGGGAGTCAGGTGTTAAAGTTACAAATAAACATTCACTGACTTCTTCCATATTCGCTTGTAATGATGACCGTGTCAGTTGACATGACGATACAAATGATAAGCGTTCGGAATTTTGTCAGTCCCTGTTGTTGTGATACGATTGACAGCGACTGATAGAAAAACGAAAGAGAAAGAGGGGGAAGATTGTTTATAGACCGGAATCGGTTTATGAGTGTATAATAGTTCTGTGAGATGAATTTATGAATCACAATCGATGGGAACGGCCCTGTATGCGTGCGTGCATTGGTTGTTATGGGGAATAGCTGCAAGGAAACAAAAATTTATAGCACCCAGATTTGAGTTGTTTTGTGATTGCGTTTTTACAGCAATATTTTGTTTTTATTGCAATTTGTTTCTATGTTCATTCCACCCTTCATTTGTTTACAAATTTAAGCTGTATCGGGAATGAGCTTTAAAGCATATTTGCAACTTTATAAGTCACTATCGGGCTTAGTCAGGTAACGTTGGATTTGGATCTATTATTTATTATTTAAATCTAAGATGCTTAAATAAAACAACAAAACGTGAGATTCATCTAACAAAAGAGGATGCACAACTATATTGAAATCAATTGTTTGTCATATGTTAATTGGCCCGATCAATCAGGTTCTGTATGATCATTTGCCAATTTATAGTCGTCCATCATTACCCCGATGGATGGTATATACGACACGTATCTGTGCACCACCTAGCAGTGCTTAGTGACGAAAGGAGCATGTAATAAATAAAGTACCAAAATTTCAACTTGATAAGCAGATTGATAACAATTGCTGTTGAGATTGACGGGGTGTATGTGTGTAGAGTCACATACAGACTGCTTCTTGCTTAACTTGGCAGTGATCCTTTTCTATTTCCACTGATTACATTACTTTAATTGACAGCACGTGAGAAAAAGTGTGCGTGTTTGCACGTCATAAATCAATGACCATCAAGTTGACAAAATACCGGCATATTATTGAATCGCTGAGGCAAAACAGAGCTGCTTGGGACTAATTATTTGTTTGTTTTTCTTGTGTTTACACTATTGACGTGCCTACAGGATGTTTTGATGATGATAGTTTTAGTTTACTAGTCGACAGGCACAAGCCATTGAATTGTCTTCACCGTTATGTGATCTTTTGAGCAGATATTTCGTACACTAGGAAGCACTATGGCTTTGTGTAACTCATTATTTGTATCCAGGTTTATGTGATTAGGGTTGTATTTACTTGCCAATAACTTTTACACTCATCTTTTTATGTTGCATTTTTTTCTATTTTGAAATGTAATGATTGTTTTTACAAGTTCGGCTGCTCGTCATCAGAATCAGAAAACGATAATTAAGCTCTTACACGATAATTACATCTCTTACTGGTATACTGTTTAGAGATAGACTCTAACGATGCTTATAAATTGCCAAATATTTGGAATGAAGCTCATGTGTCTGACAAGATCGGTTTGAAAAGCCACTCGAAGCTTTTCATCGTACCAAGGACTTATTATCAAGCATCATGTAAATAGAAAAGGTACATGAATTAAAATATTATATGCCAAAATCTCCCAGGGTTGAGGTGTCAAAGGAATATTGTAAAATGCCACAAAATCCGGATTTCATAGTTTTTTTTTATGGTCATTAAACGATTTTTTTGTTGTTCTTATTCAGTTAGAACGGCCTGGCCGTATTGCTGTCATTAAACGATTAATAGTTTTAGAATTTTCAATTTTAATTTTACTAATCATGGTTGTGATCTGCTTCTCTGAATCTGAACTGAAGTGTGTCCGGAACGTGCACTGTTAGCTGTTCAAGTGCAATACGCTTGATCATTAAAGGATGATCAAAACGGTGAACAGCCCATCCTTGATTAATAGTGTAATTCCCATTTAGCGTTGATAATGTAATGCATTCTAACTTCCTTCGTTTGCCCTTATCTGATTTTTGTAATCTGTAGTGCATAGAACAATCTCAGCACAGTTATGCATGCTTCTGTTATTGTTGCTGCATATTGCAGGTTTGCAAACTTTTCCCTTTCGTGTTCGAACGATCTTTTTCAGGCATGAATATGAAAATTAACAACACGACGAAAGGCCTTGAAAAACTAAACTCTTGATACACAGAAGAATAGAATACTAAGAAGATGGCAAAGGATTGGATAAAGCATGTGTATGTTGATTATATACACAAATCAAGAACAGAAACGAACGATCGCTATTTTCGTTTGACTGTCGAGGATCATTCAAGAGAGAAGAATCGAAAATACATTTGAAATATATGTTCGAAATAGCTTATGAAATTCATTCTTGCGGATTTCTTAATTTCATCTTTTTTGGTTTTTCTCCATTTCACTTTTGTTTTCAAGTCTTTAATTTTATTTTAAAATGTTATTTGTGTTTCAGGTTTTTATATAAAACGCAATAATAGAAAAACGAATTTTATATGTTAGTGGTTTAATTTTAAATTTTCAAAAGTTTCTTATTTTAATAATACTTGTTTATGTAGTATTTTAGACGCCAAACATAAAATACAAACATTCACCACGTCTGGCGGCAACCTTAGCAAACAGAAACATCAGATAGGAAAGCCTTTCAGAGCCTGTTCATAGTTAATTATCCAGCCACTAGATGACACTACTTCGGGGTTGGCTTCGTAGGGGCGAATGAATCAGCAAAAATGTGCCATCGCTGAGTTGTAGTGAGAATTTTCAGTAGCGAATTCGGAATGCGACAAAGAGACAAATCCATTTTTTTAGTTGTTAATAAATTCATCACAAACCCAATCTAAAAGCGGTTTTTCACTGTGTCAACGAAAATAAATGCAAAAATCTGTCCAAATCTGACACATTAAACACTAGATTCCTGTAACTTGAGCACTGAAGATCAACTGCTGTATCACCTTTCTGCTCGTAAAACTGCGGAAATATGCGGAATGTTTCTTCTGATCGCAACAACCTCGAGAGTTATTGGTATGCCATTTTTGGATTCCTTGACTTTGTTTAACCAGTAGCTAGATAATCAAGCCATCGTGTACTGGTTACAACTGGCCCTGCGTGTGGTCCTTCAGATGAGATTAAGTACCAGGTTCTGTCGTGTTAAAAACCGGCGTTTGTACGACTGGGTCTGCTGGATTACCTCAGATAAAGATTATAAAAACTTAATACTTAAATAAGACATACAAAAATATAATTACATCAGTTATATTTAAAAGTAATTCGTTGGTTCGTTGGTGTTATAATTTTGTCTCAATTTCCTCTTAGAACGAGCAAAGAACAGTTTTTTTATATGGTCTTAAGCGGTGGCTAGACTAAAGTTGAGGCAAGCGCGATCTATTTTTTTTTATGAGCGAACTGTCAAATTTCGCGCTCCTGACTTCGCGCTCCGATCCTGCATTGCAGGAAAAATGAAGCGTTCGCGCATTGATCGCGCTTGCCTCAACTTTAGTCTAGCCACCGCTTTATAGTTAGTTTTACTGTTGTGTCAGAAAAATCCGATACACCTGTACCTGACGATAATCACAAAACTAGTGGCATACTTTTGACTGTGATTGGTACATCTTCATTTACCTTTCATTTCCATAACAGATTCCATCTCATTTCATATCCACTGATCCATTTCAGATTCCATCATGTGGCAAACATAGTTAGTACGACTTTGTACTTCAAGTTTTATTGCACAAAGGATTGATGTATTGTGCCTAAATAAAATTCCAATAAACTTTAACGTGTAGAAACATTCTACTAAATCGCATTAATGGTGTGCTTTAATGGTTTAATTTCAGATACGGATACTATTGAGCCTAAGATTCGGTCACCATTCTCATCCCAATGGAAGATCCTAACCGAATGATGGGAGGTCACGGTGGCTTAATGCCACCGAATTATGGTATGCCGACGAACGACGGCCAAACAGGAGTGGACAATGATCCTCGCAAGCAAGATATCGGCGAAATTTTACAGCAAATCATGAACATCACCGACCAATCGCTGGACGAAGCACAAGCCCGCAAACACACACTGAACTGCCACAGGATGAAACCGGTTTTATTTGCTGTGTTATGTGAAATCAAAGAAAAAACAGGTTGGTGGTTTTGAAAATGTATAACTGTGTGTATATAACCCTAGCATGGATGGATGGTATGAACGAGCATTAAGCTTAGAAGTAACCGAAGCTGGGAAGCAATATTTAATACCTTGCATATTTTACAACAACTCTAGTGTGATGTATATTCACATGTATTCCTCTAATTAGAATTCCGCGTTGAACAAGAAGCATTTTGAAATTTTGTATGTCTGTCTCTCTATTCATTTGTCATTGTTTTTATTATGTCTTGGGTTCATAATCATAATTTATTAGTTTTTATTTTAGCACTGTAACTTTGCACACATATACTGAATTCAGGAGAATTGCGTACATGACCACTGTAGAGTTTCGTTGCTTGTGTTGGTTGTTTTTATGTATAAAAGAGAGTAGAAATATTTTTATTTTTATAATCTTGAACTGTTAGTCATGCAAGTGACGTTGTGCATAGATTCAATAGAAAGATTCATAGATTCATAGAAAGAAGAACAGTTAAATTCACTCATATTTATATCAATGATCATCATGCGAATTGTATGTACCACTTTCTTGAATATTTTTACCGAGTGTTTTACTCATAACAATGTTTTGTAAATGGTTTTTTTTATTTGTTTGTTTTTTTTTCACAAACTCTCATATTACCGCTCAGTGTTACTCACTACTCCAATACGACTCGTACGCCCTGGTAGTATCACATAAACTTGTGTATGTTTATCTTCACACGTGGCATGCATTTTAGATCAATAACTAAAATAGCGTATCCTCTCTTGCTCCTGCTAGTAGAGCACCACACCATCGTTCTATTTACGGATGCAGTTTATTGATTAAAGGCATGAATGTGTAACAGGAAGGTTGTGTTGTTTGATATTTGTTTTATTTACACTTGCGCGCCTCTTTCGAATGGTATATTATGAGGTGTTGGCAGATGGGAAATGCATGTCGAACAGTGCTATGGTTTCCGCTGTTCGTACGATCATGTATTATAGACAGCTCATTGCAATCTCTTTCTTCGGCTCAGTCAAATTATGGATGCGGTGGCGCAATGTGGAGTGTAACATTTTTGGTAGTGATAGACACTTTCAAGTAAATGTAATGGTTCTAGTAAAAATAATTTGTAGATAAAGATGTAAATTGTGAATTTGTCTGTGAAACTTGTATAGTATGTGCAAGCTCTCGACAAATGAGCTGGCGAAGAAAATGAAACACTTACGTTTACTGATAAAGATAAAGATTCTTTACAGTCATGTTACAGCATATGCTTTGCTGCTTGTAATAGGTTCGTGACTCTTTCTAACGTTGTCATGCACCAGAAAAAATACGTTTTGCAAAATATGTTTCAAAATAATTTAATAATGAACATAAATTTTTCGTCTCCCAATATCGAGCTACTAATTACATATCGATTAAGATAACAATTAAGTTATTTGAATGTTGGTAAGGTAATCTACCCTTATATCGTTCTACAACTTTGCCTTTTTTTTTGTCCATCTTCAATCAGTTTTGGGCGAGATATACAACGAACCATAAAAAATGCACAAAGGAATTGGAGCCTTTGCGTCGGTTTAGCAAGTTGCTATAAAATAGCAAATGCAATAGCAAAAAAGCAAACACAGCAAGTATGAGAATACATTTGCAAAATATAGAATTTATGTTATTGTTTTACGTTATTCCGGCCTGAAAAAGCCGAGAAAAAAATTAGAATGAAACCACCATGGAGTGTTTTTGGGGTTTGGAGTGTAAAAGCAAAAATAAGTAAACTGTCATTTCTCTTTCGACTTTATCGTTTTCGCCCGTTTGCTCTTACGAAGCAAACACTGAATAAAAGACTTAATTTTCTTTCTGTATGAATGTTTTCCGTTTATCAGACGCTCAAAAGTTTTCTCATGTTGTATATATGCCGTTGAATTATTCCCGGCAGTTCGCTATGCTTCAGCCCACGACCGACCAGTCTTCCGCAACACCAACCCAACCTCCACACTCTACACCGCAAGCAAGCAGCAGTGTATCGTTTTCCATTTACTCGTTTTCTGTTTGTATCATCATACCTAAAACGCCAGTTGCGTTCGGTTCCGTCCGCTAGAGCAGCGCAAGCTAGAACAATGCGATGGACGGAAGAAAGGGATACGTTCACACGTTCGAGGGTTGGGGGGGCTAAATAACGAGATCAACGGCAGAGAAAAGGAAATCAGAAAGGAAAAATGCTAAGAGCGCTTTTCTTAAGCTGTAGAGGATGTACGGCGCTTTCCGTCTATCCTGAGGGACTCTCGTTATCGATTTTCTTTCTTGCCTGCCACAGTGTCGCGTTAATGTGAGCATTTTATGTCACGTACTTTTCGGTAGTACGCCGAAAGGTGATAGTTTCGTTTCGAAATTGATACAGGAATACGATCGATGATAATTAATGGAAATCGTGAACTCTAAGATTCGAACTTTGATTAATGTCATCTCGCTAAAACATGTTTTTTAAACGTTTTGCAACGTTTTTTTTTTTTGGTGCGTTGCAGAAGAAGATTGTAGAGAACGTTAAGAACAATATAATGATATAACAAAAATGGTAAAATCACACTATTCAAACATTATTTTTATGAATGAATCGCAGTATCATCCGGAACATGCGCGGTGACTGATGAATCATTTTTCATTCTGCGCACACCAAAATGTTTTCGATGGTTGGCATTGGTGTTATTGTAAGATTTGCTAGTTTGTTAATATAGATTCAAGTTTTTTTATGTGCTCCATAGATCATGAAAGTATGTTAAAGTGTTGCAGACTACAAAGTGGAAAATATAGTAGTAGTAAAATGCACCCTTTATTGCTTATTAAAATTAAAACAATAAATAAAAATTTGTGTTCATTCATAGTAAAGAGATACAGCGAATAGCAACACTGTCATATTATTTTTTCGATAATAGGTTTTTCGATTTAGTAATTTTACTTTAAAACTTACATATTTTGTTATACTCTTGCTGCTTATTGTGATTTTAATAAATACTTCGCACTCTGATGTAACGATATTATACCAACTCTAACGTAAAGTTTCTAAAATAATATAAATTTTCTTCTTGTACGAATAGACAGGTACGCAAATAATAAGGGAAAGGAATTTAAATACTAGAAAAGATAATAAATGAAAGCAAAAAGTAAAAATAAGCCTCTTTGTCCCAAACACTTTATGGTTCATTTGCCGGCGTCGTTTATTCATTAGCATTCATTTGAATACTTCTGTTCGCACAACGCATTTCCTCTACCTCATGCGCGCGCTACACACCAGTCCCGTATTATCGTATTGTCTGCATCGCACCTTTCTGCTATTATTCATTCTGCTTGTTGCTATGCTTGGCTGATTATCAAGCGTATTATGCTTAGTTCTAATCCTAAAGGAAGTAATGTGTTTTTTTTGTTGCATTGAGATTTTCAGACACGGAAACAAATAGAACTGAACCTAGCAGTGACTTTACTATTGTCACGTAATTTGCAATTTAAAAAAACTTTTGATAATAATTAAATTAAAGCTCAGTACTGTGGGGGGATTCTTAGATAAAAAACTCAATAAGTGTTCAGTAAAAGTAAATCATACAACTGAACTGTGTTGAAACGATGCTTTAACAATTTACAGAAAATGTTTGCAAAGTGTCACATAGGCGATAGTTGCGTTGTTCTTCACAGGGCAGAGCACAACCGGGGATCGAATCTCCAAGCTACTTCAATACGTTGTATCAATAAGTCTAGTGTAAGCCAATAGTTGGAGGCATGAGCATAGATGTTTACGATGCATTATCAGAGTCTCAATCAAAAGTTGATTTTCTATTATTTTTAAACTTAATTTAAACCATTTCAGTTTATAAAATTAAACATTTTTCAAATAACAATGATCAACCCAACCTAGAAGCGAGTCGGATCCCTTCGAACGGGCTCTCATTGCGGCTTCCAACATCTTCTGACAGCTTCCAATAAGGTTAAACCGGCACTCGCAATACCTGTCAAGCCTTAAAATGGTCAAAACGATATCCACCCTATTTGCTACACATATCCCTAGATCTTTGCTACCAAGGGAATGGTGGTTCGTTCAGTGTTGCCCTTTGATCCTGTGCCTTTCACGCGCCTATGTGTTCACGCGTTTGTTTACCTATTTTTTCAAGGGATGAAAGATGAACGTTAAACGTATCGTGTAGTACGTCCGAGATAGTTGGGAAAGTTTCTTTGCGAACGATCATCTTTTACTGGATCGTAAAAGTAAGATCTAGAATTGGAAATGTGGCCGCCTTTTTCTTCTCTCTTTCTCTTTGCTTATCGTCCATTTTGTGCGGTGGGCGTGGTTTAAGCAAAATTGATGACAACAAGTAGTCTTTCTTCTAAAATGTCAATGTTGTTTTTAAAATAAATGTCACAATTTTTATTCAATTGTAGTATTTAATGGTATTTTACAAGGTAAACGCACGTTTAAGTAACCTACATTTTGGAAATAAAAATAAGCTTTTCTTAAACAAAAATGGTATGAAAACTCAAATATCTTTTTGTTTGTAATACACAAAATCTTTGACAAAGTACATTTGGTGACAAAGTACTATATTCTTAAGGTATTTTATACATTCGCTAATCCTTGGCCTAGGTTTGGTATGCTCGCGTTTAAAATAAGTGAAGTCTTATTAAAAGATAAAATGAAAATCTGTCGCAAAATTGCTTTGTTCTGTCATATTTTCCAAGTTAACTAATTAATCATATTCTATTTGCTCTTGTTTCAGTTCTATCGCTCCGGAACACCCAGGAAGAGGAGCCTCCAGATCCGCAGTTGATGCGTTTGGACAACATGTTGATTGCTGAAGGTGTTGCTGGTCCGGAAAAGGGTGGTGGTGCAGGTGCGGATAGTGCCGCGGCAGCAATGGCCGCTGCCAACGGTAAGCCAAACATGCAGAACAGGCGGTTGTTATTAATTGATGTTTTGTTTTCTTTCCTGTTTCTTCTCGTTTCCGCTTTCAACAAAAACAAAAAACAAACTGTCCGTGGGTCTATGAAAACATCATCGTGGTGCAACAGACTTTTTGTCGCAATCCGATCTAACCGGTGGCCAAGATAATGCGATCGAGCACTCCGACTATCGGGCAAAGTTGGCACAAATTCGTCAGATTTATCACCAGGAGCTCGAAAAGTACGAACAAGCTTGCAGCGAATTTACCACGCACGTCATGAACTTACTAAGAGAGCAAAGTCGTACAAGGTAGGTAGAGCAGCGTGTAGCGAAACGGCAGTGCAATGATTTGCTGCATCTACTCATCCATCCGGTTGGTTTCATTTTGCAGGCCCATTACACCGAAAGAAATCGAACGAATGGTGCAAATCATCCATCGCAAGTTCAGCTCCATCCAGATGCAGCTCAAACAATCAACCTGTGAAGCCGTTATGATCCTGCGGTAAGCTTTAATGATTAATCTTTAGCATTTTTTTTTTGAGATACCGGTACACTTTATGCCCGGCATTTAGAACGCGTTACGGTAATAGATTCTTGAATGCACGATTTAATGAGTCGAGGAATTGATAATGTCGTGGTGCAACAGACTTTTTGTCGCAATCCGATCTAACCGGTGGCCAAGATAATGCGATCGAGCACTCCGACTATCGGGCAAAGTTGGCACAAATTCGTCAGATTTATCACCAGGAGCTCGAAAAGTACGAACAAGCTTGCAGCGAATTTACCACGCACGTCATGAACTTACTAAGAGAGCAAAGTCGTACAAGGTAGGTAGAGCAGCGTGTAGCGAAACGGCAGTGCAATGATTTGCTGCATCTACTCATCCATCCGGTTGGTTTCATTTTGCAGGCCCATTACACCGAAAGAAATCGAACGAATGGTGCAAATCATCCATCGCAAGTTCAGCTCCATCCAGATGCAGCTCAAACAATCAACCTGTGAAGCCGTTATGATCCTGCGGTAAGCTTTAATGATTAATCTTTAGCATTTTTTTTTTGAGATACCGGTACACTTTATGCCCGGCATTTAGAACGCGTTACGGTAATAGATTCTTGAATGCACGATTTAATGAGTCGAGGAATTGATAATGGATAGACAAATGTAAATATGAATGGCTTGATACATCGCATATTATATGACTCCATTGTCAATAAATCAGTCGTCCAGTCTGTTATCAAATCAGTCAACCTAGTGCAAACAATCAATGGATCTTGCCCGTCGTGATACAGTGCATTTTTCGTGGAATGGAAAAAAAAAAATCTACATAACCCACAGATAACAGCAGGTCATTCTGATGCCACTCAACAGACCAACCTAGTTATATAGGGTACCTTATCTGACATGAAAATGGCTAATGATTGATTCGGTTTACATTCGCCGGAACTGATCATTTGTACGTTGAACGTACTATTGTTACATCGGATAGGAAAAGCCCCTCAATACACACTTTGTTAATTGATTGTTAATGCTTATTTGTATGATTCAGAATTTATATTTAGAACTGTAATACCTTCAATATTTGAATATTGTTTTCAGCTCCCGGTTCCTGGATGCTCGAAGAAAGAGACGTAATTTCAGCAAGCAGGCTTCTGAAATTCTTAACGAGTACTTCTACAGCCACCTAAGTAATCCTTACCCGTCAGAAGAAGCCAAGGAAGAGCTAGCGAGGAAATGTGGTATCACGGTATGTAGAGACAAGCTACGGTAGCGCTATAAGGTGTTCCGTTGCTAGATAGGAACGTCCCGTTAATTAATGCAATGTAATGTAATGTTTTAAAGGTTTCCCAAGTGTCGAACTGGTTTGGCAATAAGCGCATTCGCTACAAGAAAAACATTGGCAAAGCGCAAGAGGAGGCGAATCTTTACGCTGCCAAGAAGGCGGCCGGTGCATCGCCGTACTCGATGGGTGGACCACCGAGCGGTGCCGCCACACCGATGATGTCTCCCGCACCGGCGCAAGATTCCATGGGATACTCGCTCGGTTCTGGTGGTTACGATCAGCAGCAACCATACGACGGCAGTATGGGCTATGATCAATTACATCAGGATCTCAGTCCATGAATTGCAGATAGCAGCGAACACTAAAAGGAAAAGGTTCAACAATTCCGAAGAGAGAACGCCAACGCCCGAATGTGTGGGACACTAATAACGAAACGACAGAGTAGTAATTTCTGTTCCAACATTTCATACATGTTGTTTTGTAACATCTTTCACTATAAATATTATGCAACCTACACACAAGAACACACACACACACAGACAGCCACCGAATCACAAACGTAATGATGTACACCTGGGACAACTCCTCCAAACGTGCAAATAATGTTAATGGGCTATAAACACACTAGGGGGGGGGAAGAAATCAACTCTAATTTTACTTCCAACAATCAAATACATCACAACTTCAAATTAGGAAGAAGTATACGGATAGATTGCATTCAACAATAGACTTTAATAGTAAAATAAAGTGAGTAATGCGGAATATTTTGGATTCTGCACAGCCGTCGTGTGCATGAACTGTTCACAAAAACTCGTTTAGGCGTGCGACTGCAACAACTGCATGAAGAGAGGAGAGACTACATATTCTGCAAATCTCCTTTCGATAGTGTTAGATAATATGAAGTTAGGTAAAGGCATCGCCAGAGTATTGGATTTTCGTTATACGTAGAAAGGATCATACGTAAAACCGATAAGCAGTGGAGGAGGAGTGGATGCTCTTCAAATGGAGGGGGGAGAGGGTGCTTTTAGTAAAAGAAATCCCAAATGTTTAAACAAAAACCATCTGAAAATTTCCACCATTAGTATTGGATTGGATGAAATAATACGATACAATTTTCGAACTTTTAAAAGGTTTGGTTTTTTTTCACTTCTTCCAATTCGGTTCGGTATGTTAGCTGCCATTGAATCCGTTTCATTTTATATAGAATCTCATAAATTAAGTAAACTTTTACCACTTACGCTTTGTGTGTAAACACCCGTTTTAATGGTAAAAGATCTTCTTTGGTTATTGTCAGCAATGCATTATTATCCTGCGCATGATGCGTTCAAAAAAGTGATAGGTTTTGTTTTAAAGAATGCGGCAGACGCACAAGCAGCACCACGAGTAGTAGGAATATTAAAAATGAGTGAGTTTACGTCAAAAACAAAGCGCTATATTTTTCAGCTATAATTTGAGGTCATTTTTCAATGTAAACGAATTGAACCCGAGGAGTGGTGTAATCGTAGCATAAACGCTGAGAAACAAAACTACTGTGTATACCATTAGTTCATAGGATTTCATAAGATCAATGATAGCCAGTAACAGCATTAGACGACGATGGATAAGGGGCAAAGAAACAAATAGAAAGCAAAGGGTGGGAAAAACAAACAACCGAATGCTTGAATGAAGAAAACAGCACGAGTATGCACGAGAGATGAATATCTTATGAACCTGACACTAAATACATCAACACAATAATGTAATCACATCGAAAGTTGGAAATTGAAAGGTGAGAAAAATGGTCTCATTTAACAAAAAAAAAACAAAGGACATCCCCTAAAATAACACATGATGGATGAAATGCTGCTGGCACGCACGGAATTCGGCGCAACTGTGGAAAAAGTTATACATTTAATAGTATATATATATATTTATTAGTATTTCATTTTAGGAAATATTCGAACGATTCAGAAAAGGTCATCATGCATGTGCATTATTTTAGCAGAAATTTGCTTATTTCTTATTACAAAAAAAAACAAGTTCAAACCATACAAAAAGGAGTTCGTCGTCATACAGAAAAAAAGCATTAAAGGATGTGTGGCAGAAAAAAGGTCGTAGTTTGGCAGCAATTTCACGATTTTCCACTCATGAAAAGCGACTACGGGCCACTATCTACTACTACCACTACCACTACTACTACTACTACTACTGCTGCTACATCGAGCAAATAATACGCTCACGCTACCTGCGGGTAGCCGGCACCGGTTGCAATGTTTGCGGTGCAAAAACATTCAAATTATATACGTAATTAAATCATAATATTTGATAGTAAGAGACTGCGCCACGTCTATGCGCCAGAGCTATGTGAGGGGCGGATCACACTAGAAGAACGAAGGATTCAACCGAGGTAGCTTCAACTTTTAAGCTGGTTCATAATTTAGTAAAGTTCGTTTCTTTCTTCCTTCCTTTTGGTTCGGTTAGTTTCTGTTTTATCTCCTGATTTGTGAGATAATGTTTCGTACTTTCACAACCAAATGTGTGTGTGTGTGTGTGTGTGCTTTTTGGTTTGTTTCTTTGCTTGCGACAGTTTGTTGTTTTGGTTTTGGTTGTTTTCGAACTTTCATTACAAAATTTAAAATTTACCTTTTTATAATGACATTCGTTTTCGCTATCTTAGTTAGTACGCTTCTAGCAGACGGTGAGGATAGTGATAGAAATACACAACGTTAAATTAAATTCTGTCAGAACACGCAATATTAGTAAAGTATGAAATTCCAAAACAAAGATTGACTTTGTGCACACATGTTGGTTATTAAAAAGATTATTGTTTTTATTCTCTACTCTTTTCTTTACCAGTGGGTAGTAGTTAGAGCAAAGAGAGCTTCCAATTGTCAAACGCCGGAAATAACCCGGTCGCTTGATGTTTTGATGCCTCTAGCGGAAGACACACACACACTCACACTCAGTATAACAATACAAGAAGAAAAAAAAACGTCTGAAACGTCAACGACAATATACGTACGGAATGTGTATCTAAATGCAAATCTTCTAGAAATACTCAGTGAAAATGAAATGTTTCTGAACGAACGTTACAACACATACACGCAAAAACACACACACACACACGATACTTAAAATCTAGCAAGAAGTGTTGTTGGGTCGCTTATGCAGTAATGCAAAAAAAAACCAGAAGCAAACAAATCATTTGTATACGAATTATTAAGGAAGTAATTTAAACGAACTATTCATTACACATAACACAAAACATACACCTTTGTGAATAGAAAGTGTGTGCGTGTGGTTGCGCGTGCGTTTGTTTGTGCAGTTCAGTAAGGAAGAAACAAAAACGAAGGGGAGAAATCGCATTAAAAAGAAGATGGTGTAGGTTTACGGAACAAAATGCACACTATATAGAACATATTCAAATTTATTTTCTATGGCGCTGATGATAGAGACAGTCGTTCGAAGGTAGGGATGTGTGTATGTCCCCTGCACAAGGACATAAGGTGGTTGAATGACACAATAATTGTAATGTCGGTTGATATTTCTCAACACCATAGCAAATTACTAAAACATGTACAAAAAAAAAAAAGAAAACAAAACAAAACAAGGCACAAACAAGTCGTATGTTTTACGGAGTTTTATTTTTTGATGTGTTACGTTGTTTTCGAAGCTTAAGCTGCACAAGCAACCGGCCAGCAACATTATTTTATTTCATCAAAATCCATCAACTTTCCCTTTAAACTGGAATTGGAAGAATTTGCAACGTTAAAACAGTAATTTAATCTTTTGTCACACAACTGTGTTTAGCAGAAGTAAAACTAAAACACACACACACACATACACACAACGTTAGATACAAGACAGAAAGTGAAACAAAACCTATTAAACGTGGAAGAAAATGGATTTATCTATGGAAAACTAAGACTCCCTCAGGTATACGAAAAAAAGCCCGGCATCCGTCTCGAACGATGACGGCGCAGAAAGATGTGAACAAAAAAAAATGTAAATTCACGTTGTGTCAGCTTTAAATGCATCTTGCAATTGATTATTAGATTCACGAATTGTGGTAACAACAACAACAACAACAACACGGTAACGTAACACGGCGGCCTGTTGCAATAGTTTTGCTTCCAGCATTTATG
>LULA01016145.1:0-23799 GCA_002091835.1 Anopheles maculatus | reverse complement strand
GTTAGTGATTAATTAGAGCGACAGATCACCCGCGACACCCGCGGGTCAGTTGTTACAATCAATGTGCACCACTTAACCCTTGGCTGCCGCAACATCTGCTCTAACGCATCGCAAACGCGAACAGGCTCCGGAGATCCACTGTAGATATCTTGAACTTCAACAAACCTGCCATCAAGAATTCTGGACTGTAAGCTCACAAACTCTGATTCGCACAATTTCCGGCACAATTACATTGTATCAAACTGGCGGTAACTATCTCGTGTTCTGGTTTTCCTCCACCGAAAGGTTAATCCCGGAATTTATCGTTACCAACACCCTGGGGAGGTCGATATGGCGCTTTCGCGCTACAATGTACGCACTCGAACGTGTGTGTGTGTGTATGCGAGTTGGAAGTTATTTGAAAGTAGACTAACGCACCTCCTACGCTACCTTCCGCTACACAGTATTGCAGTGCACAGGTGGCGTATCTTGCACGATCAGTCATAACCATCTGGAGGGGGGGGGTTGAAGTCTTTGCAATGGTGAGAAGGGAAAGGGACGAACCGGAGGAGCCTCGGAGCGTACTCGGAATAGGTGAATGGAGATCTGCGCTTGCGTGTTTTCTAGAACGTGGCAAAACAAGAGTGAACGGATTGGGTGGTTGGAAAAGCTGCGCGCTTTGCGTGGGCGTCCCTCTCCGTGGTGGTACTCCGCATGCAGGTACGCCTTAATTTGATAAAGCGTTCCCGACGGGACGGTTCGGTAAATACGCTATTGATGCCAACATCCTCACTCGCCAGCTTGACAGTTTGTTAACACGCTTACCGACATCGAAACATGGGTTCGGATTGACATATCGGTTGCATTTAGCATTTTACATCGATTCAAGATGTGGTTTTCGGTTGAAGACATGGCACGACTCTTCGCGTACACCCAATAGGTAGAGCGCGCACTGCGATAACTTCCACCAAGGATAGAAAGGGTTGATGTTTGCTTTCTTGTATTTTTTTTTCGCATCGTAATCGTCGCCAGATTGACTTGTCAGAAATCAGGTGTCCCCACGATGACGTTCAACTGTCTGCCTCGGGTGGCGAAGGTGTGGTGATGTCAGCTTCAACGTGAAGCTGGAAAGCAGCACAGATGATCTTGAGCACGGGACGTCTCGTACCGGCGAACCTTGCGCTGCCGGCTGCACTATGATGAGAGTCTCCATTCACCGGCTAGGTTGACGCCCAACAGCACGCGCGTCCTTCACTGTCACTTGCAAAGAATAGTAAGCAACTTTCAGACAAAACAATGGAACAGCGTTCTAGGATATTTTGCCACCCGGTAACGATAGACTTCCTGGTTGGGGTAGGCCCTTAAAGCCGTCGAATACACCCCCAAAACTAGATCCGGCTAGATCTAGATCAATTCATCACTGTCAGTAAGCCGTCAGCGTCTGTCAAAACGTTGGTGGCCCTGGATGGACGTGGCTCTTTGCGCGTACGACAGTATCTAGATTCTCGCTTCTGACTTTCAACATCAAGATAACCGCAGATTAGTTGTGCCCGTCAATTTATTATCGCTGGTTTGTTTTGCTTAATGATGGCCCGCTACCGGGCCTGGCAAATCCGTTCCAGCGCGCCTTCAAGGGAACCCGAAATCCATTCCAATTTGTGTGGCGCAAGGGACCAACAAAATGTCACTTCATTTCGTTTTCGCTAGTATCGCCCGGTTAAGATCAGACTATCAAGGGGCGCCAATCTGCTAAGGTTACACACTAACCGTCTACCAGTCTGCAAGGTCACGGAAAAGGGTGTACTAGGCATTACATTGTCATTGTACGGCAGCACAGCTGACACAAGTTGACAGATTGAAACTATTCGAACAGATTGCCGGTTCGTTTCCGGCTCCTGATAGATTCATTAGAATACGAGCACCGAAAGCACAGTTCAAATTTTCAACATACGGCAAAGCATTGGCATCAGAATTTTCATCCATATGATGCTGGCCAATTAAATCGACATACCCAGGGCATGTGAATTTAAAAGCCCAAAACAGAGCTTGAAGTAGAGGCGAGAGATACCCTGCCCAAAACTTCCCGACTGCTCCCGTGTACTCTCGCTGATCTAATTAGCTGAACACGAAACGCTGTCAAGCTTCAACGGCTTGCTAATGCACCGCGAACTAAACACCCTTCCCCATGGTTTTGAATGAAGTCGGTAGGCTTCAGTTTCGGTAGAGGTAGGTGTAGTGGGCATTACATTTCACTTCTGGCGCGCTTACAAGCCCCCAATCTATTTCCATTTATTGTTCAGTTCGGTTTTGTTGCTCGTGGTACAGCGCAGATCTCTCCCCACACACTACTGCAGCACCAGCACCACCACCGTGTACTTCAGCAGCAGGGAGGGCATATAGATTTTCCTGGAACATAGACTCAGCGTTCGTGACGATCAGTGCGCTAATGGCGAAATTGAGAGGGCGAAATGTGATTCGTGCATTAGTTGGGGTATGTAAAATCTAGGAATCTAGGAGGCGGATAGGCGGGCATTCTTTTCCGTTGCTTACCAACTTTAGATTTCCGATTTCTGCGAACGCGGTGGTAATCAGAGTTGAAGTAATGCGCATTGTTCTAATTAATTGTTTTGCGGAACAATAGACAGCAAGATAGGATGTGTAAGTAGCCGCTGATAGCTCCGATTTCCAACGAAAGTCTATAAAAGCTTGATGCTACTGTCTCACTGTCTTCAAAGATGCTACCATTTACGTCATTTGAGTCATTAGGTCCTTATGATGGTGACCATCCCCGGAAACAAACAAACCGGCACCTTATTTACCGCCCTAAGTACAGTTGTTTCAATTAACGTGTTCGAAGAATTGGACGGCACCCTCCAAAGCTCCTCTCGCCGCGTTGGTGACGCCTCACTGTCCAATTACACAGCTTTCAAACTTGAGCGTGTGCGGCGGGTTCGCGGGAAGCTAACGTGTATTTAAATATCACCCAATAAAATACCCCAGCATCCCAACAGGGTAGGTTCCGCTCGGTGTAACGCCCCATCGTCATCGTCGCCCAAAAAAGGAAACCAGTTCACTATTAGCAGAGACCGGATCTTTTCGTGCGGAACATGGTTCGTCGGATGGGGATTTGGGGACGGGGGCAACAAGCCAGTTACCCCGTCAATATCGCTAATGAGCGCAAATAAATTTTGCAACTGACGTTTCGCGCACAGGTGACGGAACCAACATTTTCGGTGAAACAAAAGTGCAATTCGCTATACACCTCTACCAGGCACACCAACCACATCGTCGCCCAAAAAAGGAAACCAGTTCACTATTAGCAGAGACCGGATCTTTTCGTGCGGAACATGGTTCGTCGGATGGGGATTTGGGGACGGGGGCAACAAGCCAGTTACCCCGTCAATATCGCTAATGAGCGCAAATAAATTTTGCAACTGACGTTTCGCGCACAGGTGACGGAACCAACATTTTCGGTGAAACAAAAGTGCAATTCGCTATACACCTCTACCAGGCACACCAACCAACTTCATCCAGCGTCGGTTTATTATTGATTTCCGCTTCTTCTTCTTCTTCTTCCTCTCCCTGCTTCCCACAAACACTCGTCAAGATATGCGAAGAGTAGTAATGTCGAGCCGCGCGCAAGAAACATCTCAATCAGCGTATCAATTTAACACTCATTTAACTAACATTATACAGCTCCACCACAAAACCCGTTGACATGCCGGGGTTTTGGGGGGGGGGGGGATTGCGAGCGAACAACAACAGCAACAAAAAGACCGGCAACAACACTGTTCGGTGTTTGCCACGGTGGGCCACGCTGAAGTAGCTTGTTAAGCAGCATCGGTAGCAGCGTTAAGCAGCGCACAAGTGCTGCAACCTTCGGTGGAAGAGTTGGGCATTGAAAAAGGCAGAAATGTGGGCGGTTGTCAAATTCATAGCCACACCAAAAACCTTCTTCCTCTCCCTTTGAACCTTCCTTCCTCTCCATCAATTACACTCTAAGAGAGAAAATCGAAAATTCGAAAATTGGCTCTATCGTCCGCCCGGCAATACACCGCAATCGAGGCAACCACAGCACACCCGTCGGTCGGTGAGCGCTTCGTTTTCATCGCTACCTTCAGAGCTGGCAGTCCCAATTATTTTTGCCTGTTAAAATTAATTACCAACTCACCCTAAACCGCCAGTGATGCTGGTGACACGTGTCGCGCTCGTCCACACATTCGATTTACAGCAGCAGCAGCATCAGTTGACTAAATATCTACGAAAAAGACAAAGGAAAAGGTGATTACAAACAAACGATCAAACAAAACAGAGCAGATACGTGGAGTGCAGTTGAAACGTCAGCGCTCTGAAGCGGCTTTCGAATACGCAACTCGTTTTTTTTTACTTGGCGATGTGGAGAAGTACTACGCCCCCGTTTCAAAACAACAAAGCCTAACAGGCAAATATTTGTTGTTAAAAACAAAACCGACGTACAAAACCACCGCCAATTTAGCGGAGAATGGAAAGGATTAAGCTTCTTTTTTTCTCCAATATTTTCACGTTGACGGTTACGGCGATGAGAAGTACATCCAGAGCTGTACGGATGCTAACCTATGTAAAGCCAACCCATGGAACATGTGTAAGTGACCGTTTGCTTTGATCCAAAAACAAATAGATAAAAGTATTCAGTTGTTGAATGGTACTTCGCGGTAGGGTGTGTGAACCTGGAGAATATATGTTTTGGAGTTTGCAAACATAATAAATGTGATGCTTGTTTATCATCATTTTCTGCATCATCATCCTGAATGCTGCCTACAAGATCCTGTCCCGAATACTCTTCTGCAGACTTGCGTCCCTTGGTACAGATTTTGTCGGGAGCTATCAAGATGGATTTGTTGGAGGGAAATCTACTACCGACCAAATCTACACTCTACCGCAGATCCTCCAGAACCGCACGCACCACCTGTTCATCGACTTCAAGGTAACCTACGATACCATAGATCGTACCGAGCTATGGTACATCATGCGGCAGTACATCTGTTGAGGACTACAATGGACGGTGTGCAGTTGAAGATGAGAGTGTCGAACATGCTGTCGGAATCGTTCGAATCTCACAGGGGACTGAGGCAAGGGGACGGACTCTCCTGTTTGCTGTTCAACATCGCTCTGGAAGGTGTCATGCGAAGCGCGGGCTTCGACATCCGGGGCACGATTTTCACCCGGTCTCTCCAATTCCTTGGCTTCGCGGATGACATCGACATCATCGGGCGAACATCTGCGGCGGTGTGCGAAGCGTACACCCGACTGAAACGCGAGGCCGATAGGATTGGATTGAGGATCAATGCGACGACGACAAAATACCTGTTTGCCAGATGCTCTGACCGTGATAGAGCACGACTCGGAAGCAGAGTATTAGTTGACGGTGACGATCTTGAGGTAGTAGAGGAGTTCTGGGCGGCCCGGTGGTGATGCGACAACGGCGCCGGTCTTCACACGGCAGGACCGGGGTTCAAGTCTCATCTGGGCCGTTCCCCCATAGTGAGGATTGACTAACCAACTATGCGGTATCAATTAGTCTAGTAAGCCAGAAATGGCAGGCATGACCTTAAGAGGTCGTTAGGCCAAGAAAGAAGAAGAAGGAGTTCTGCTACCTTGGCACGATCATAACTTCGGATAATAATGTAAGCAGCGAAATGCGAAGGCGCATTGTTCAGGGGAATCGTGCCTACTACGGGCTACACAAACTCCTGAGATCCAGAAGACTCCAACAACGCACGAAATGCGCCATATATCGCACACTGATACGGTCGGTAGTCCTCTACGGGCACGAGTCCTGGACTATGCTGGCGGAGGACGTCAATGCACTCGCCATTTTCATCCTGACGGTTGCCAAAGCCGGAAGGATGCGTTGGTTGGGGCACGTGATGAGGATGCTGGACGTGCTCGTCAGCGACCCGTTCAGAGCACAGCAAGCTCGTTGGCTGGATCAAGTCGAGTCAGACCTGCGGGAGATCGGATGCACCCGGGTATGGAGGGTAGCAGCCATGGACCGAGTTTCCTGGAAACAAATTAGATGCCAGGCCCTGTCAAATAGACGTGCTCCCTAGGAGCAGACCAGGAAAGAAGAAGTAGATGTTTTGAAGCACTAGTATCCAATTAAAACTAGCAAAAAAGATATTCTCTGTGGCGTCTAGCGCTGCTAGCAAAACAGAATACCATAATATCGATATAACTCGATTTGGAGAGCTTTTTCTAACACTCGACAACCATAATTATATCACGGTATGTAAGGACCAGCAACTTGGGACAGATATTCCACTCAAAATACCCCTAGCAAAGTTAAATAGAAGTTAGCTTCCTAGCAGCAGTGAAAGATGCACATGACTGCCGTCGACTGCAACAAGCGTTGGATATCTTTCGTTCGTGGTGCATTCGAAATGTCCTGGCCCTGTGTGTTGATAAATGTCGCGTAATTTCGTTCACTAGAACCAGACATAACGTAATTTTTAACTATAAACTTGACAACCACTGGAACGCACCAGTTGCATTCGAGACCTGGGAATCCTGCTAGATAGCCGTCTTAGCTTTAGGCCTCAAATCGAGTCGGTGATCACAAGAGCAAACCAAATGTTAGGCCTTATACGACGAATTTCAAAAGAATGTCATGACCCTATTGACGATAAAAACTCTCTATTGCTCCCTGGTGAGATCTGTCCTTGAATACGCTAATATAGTCTGGAGTGCGGCCCGGTGGTGATGCGACAGCGGCGCCGGTCTTCACACGCCAGGACCGGGGTTCAAATCTCATCTGGGCTGTTCCCCCATAGTGAGGATTGACTAACCAACTATGCGGTATCAATTAGTCTAGTTAGCCAGAAATGGCAGGCATGACCTTAAGAGGTCGTTAGGCCAAGAAAGAAGAAGAAGAAGAGTCTGGAGTCCTTCCGCTGAAATATGGTCGGCACGTATAGAAGCATTCCAACGCAAACTCGTGCGATTTGCAATAAGGTTACTCCCTTGGAGGGACGGAGACACACGTACATCGTATGAAGCTAGGTGTTTATTGTTAGCCTTCCAACCATTATCTGTTCGTCGAAGAATTGCTCAATGTCTTTTTGTAGCCGGCCTTCTTGACAGCTCGATCGACGCTCCTAATGTTTTAAGTTTGTTATCGTTTTCGGCACCGGCAACAACTCTTAGACCACGACAACTGCTACATGTTTTGCGTTATAGAACTATCTTCGGTCGAAGTGATCCTATTAATGTTAGGTGTGTGGCGTTTAATGATGTGTCAGAAATATTCGATTTTAATGTTTCCAAGTCTGCGTTTCGTGAGCATTTTTAGAAACTATTTAAATTTTAAGAAATTCATGTAGACTGTTGTCCGATGAATAACGTTAATAAATTAAATTAAATTAAAATTAAATTATGACCAGCTGATAGTATTAGTTAACGAATGCAAATAAACACGTAAACACTTGCTATCACTTAAACACCGAATAAGAAACATTTGCATTAATAAAATGTAACAGTTTGGTAGCAAATTCGTTCGTGTTCGTCCATTTTCGGTTTTCGTGCAGCTAATCGAACGTCCATGGTATCATGATTGCAGCCAATCGATTGTAATTATCGCTCGGCTATAAAGCTAAACGTGCGGTATTGCTTTAAACGTGCCAAACACACACACACACACAGAGGAAAACGATTTGGAAGGAAGGAGCGAAAGAAAAACTGCATTCACCACAGCAACGCTGTAGATGGCAGCCGCTGGAAATGGTTGGAATGCACATTGGCTGCTAAGCGTACCGAACCCTACTGCTACTGCTGCTGCTGCTGCTGCTGCTGCTGTGTCTGTGTGCGGGTGGTTTAGTGGAATTGAAAACCAATCAAAATTCGTATCCCAACACCTACGGCTACTCGCTCGCTACACACCCTCAGCGTCCACAAGCGTCCGTAGTAGTTCTTGGTGATCTGGTTTCTGTCTTTCCGCGCGAGCCCAGCCCGTTCTTTGTGGCGTTACGGTCGCGTTACGAAGGTCTGCAATTTCGCGGCCAACGAACCCGCCAAGACACAGCGCCTCAGCAAAAAAACAACACACACCAAGGGACTAAAAGGGTGCAATCGCACGGTAGGTTGGCCTTTGGTAGTACAAAAAAAGAGAGGTTTTTCGCCAATCTTCTTCCAAAGCAACCAAAATCGATTAGCGCTCGATACAGAAACGCAAAACCCGAAGCACAATTAAGGCACCCAGCTAACCCCACAAACAACAAAGCAAATTTGGATGGGGAAGGGGGTTTTTCATCTAGCGTTTGCAAATTTTCCACCATTGCGTACGGAGCGCGGTGATGCATCGTTAATATTGGATTTTTTTTTTGAGTGTAATCATCTTCGCAGTGTGTCGTGTTGTGCATAGCAGCATTCCAAACAAATAAATGTAATTTAAAGAGCTGGATTTGCAACAACAGAGGTATCAAGTCCCGCTTGAAGCGTTCCAAAGAATCTTTCAATTTAGTTATGTATAAAAGGAAAGATAAAAAATTGAAGAATTAAAGGAACCAATCACCAGAAGATGACACTCTTAGGAAACAATTGCAGCAGTAGACTCCTCGCTTGAAGCTTCTTCATCTTCTTTGGCACTACAACTTCGTGAGGTCTAGGCCTGCTAGCTTTCTGTGACTTCGTTTTACCCGTAGCTGGTTAGTCAGTCCTGCGTACGGGGAGGCGCGGTCCAGACGGGATTCGAACCCCGGTCCTGCCGTGTGAAGACCGGCGCCGTTATCGTATATACCACCGCTAGAAGCACGATTCACCTAAAAAGAAAAAAAAAACAAAACGTATTAAAAAGGCCGTCTATTCTGGACATTAGAATCTCGGAATCTGGAAAAAAGATCTCGGACAGTATACGGACCACTGTATCTCTCGCACAGTCTCAGCAGAGATCATTGTGAACCAATTCTGCTATCCTTATCCGTATCGTTTTTACCTATTACTAGATAGTCAATCTTCCTGCACCGAAATCGTCAAACAGTCCTTCAAAAAGGGCCAGTATTTCTTAGTAAAATTGAAAAAATACATCTTAAAACACCTTTACATAAGTCGAAGGAGGTATTTCTTGAACATTCTAAGTACTTACTTCCGCTTGTTGCGCGTTCTCCATTAGTATATTCGACTAATTACGTTTGACCGTCTTCTTCCCTTCGAGCGAATGTTTATAGGAAAATGCACTTACAACCTCAACATGTCAGATGCTTGTATCTTCGCCAACTAGCGAGCCGTGCCGTGTACCTACAGTAACAAGTTTGTACCATCAAGAAAAGGTCACGAGCTCACAAGGATACAAGCGTCCAGCTTCTGTTTGCTTTCTCAACGACGTCGCGTCAACAAAAAGTCCGAAAAAGGTCTTCCAAAGGTCAGTTTATTTGTGCAAAGCGCTCGTCTGACTCCACTGAATACAATCCGCTTAAGCACCGTGAGAATAAACGAGAGAAACTGAGAGAGAGAGGGAGAGAGAGAGAGAGAGAGAGAGAGAGAGAGAGAGCAAACACTTATCCATCCGAAAACGCATCATCATTATCAGCGCCATCATGCGGCATAGCGTTTCGCTAGGCGAGCCACATCCCAACGAAGACCCATTCGTCATTTTAATTAAGAAAAATGTGTTCGCGTTTTCTTAAGCCACAAAACACTGGTGCGAGCACACACACACACACACAGTAAGCAGGGTAATGAAGGGAAACGGTGTAATAACAATAATGGGAGAGAGATGAAGAGAAGATGAAAAGTTTAAATAAAATCCATCGTTAGCTTTGGTCTGAGAGGGTGCGCCGGTCTGTTCAAGCTGTACCGTTTTGGAACACTGCACCATCGCCAATCTCCGCTCACACCGAGACATCCTTTCGTGTGTTTTTTTTTCTTATTTGCTTCATCTTCCTAGATGTAATCTAATATTTGGGTGGCTGGGAAAATTGAAACCCGTGCAACTTGCACGAATAACGTGCACTAAACCCGGACGGTGAAGTAAAGTGAGTTAAGAAATTTGACTGAACCGTAGAAATGGCTTTTTTCCCCCCAATCCCGCGTCGAGACATTCGTGTGTCCTGGGCAGCAGCCCAGGCATTCTGATCAAGATATAACTGTCAGCTAAATTAGCTCGTTTGAGATGTGTTTGCCTCCATCCCCAAGCGAGGCACGAAGCAGGGATGATGGTGAGTCTCCCTTAGTGGAGGTGCAGTTAAATGAGGCTCAAAGTTCCAGCACTCCGCACATCGGTGTGCGCCACAGGTGATGACACACGCGCGAACTTCACGGACAAACGACAAACTTTCCGGTGCCGGCCCAGTAAGAGCAGGAAACCGGATGTCGCAGCACTTGTGGGCCCAACAAACACCCGAGAGAGAAAAAAAATACAGAACGAGCTCAACCGTACCGTGAAGAAATTGTTCCTTAATCAACCAGCACCAGCTGTGGCGCGCCAGCATCGGAGCAACCAGGAGAAGAAAATAAAATACTGATAACAACCCCTATGAATGTATTTTTTTTTTTTTTGCGTGCGTGGATGTGGGGAAGCTGTGTATGTGAGATATTTTCGCAGGCGGAAATAAAATTAAGCGAAGTTTAATTTACTTACACAAATTCGCAAAACCGGGCGGGTGTCGCATTTCATTCACGGTTCGCTCTAGCGGGCCTCCGACCATAATCCCCCTTTGGGTATGGAGTTGATTAGCCTGCCAGTCGGACGACCAGACTAGTGTCGAACTAGAATGACGCAACAGACACGACAGGTAAACCGGTGTTTTGCGACTACGACAAGAATTCGCTTTTTTGCTTTCCACAGCAGGTAACGGAGAATTTGCGAAACACCGGAAGTACAAGAGAAAAAAACAAACGCGCACCCTGTATAGGAGAAGGATCTTTGAAAACCGTGATACCTGCCGGAAGCAGAATACCGCTGGACTGGGGGGGAGCACAAGACATGAGGATTGGGATAAAGCTTTAAAGTCGTTTTTTTCTGTTTGCTCCGGTTTTGCTAAATGGTAAGCAGAATTGGATTTTGATTTGCGAGCAGAATTGGAGCTATTATTGCGAGTTGTCATCAAAAAGTTCGACGTTCGTTGTGACAGTTTTGTGACGCTTTTATGTCGAGCAGCACCGCCAAATGAGATTACTTGTTGCGATATTTAAAGCGGTTTAGCGATTCAGGTTTCTGTTCGCTGGATATCCAGATACACTTATTGTGTCTTTATGAATATGTAATCTTCACTGAAGCGCTGCAGAAACTTGGCAAATTAAATGTCTAATATTAATATTATTAGAGCGTTGCTCGATTGAAGTAACAACCGATACTATATATACTCTATGTATATAATTCTATTTTTTTAATTCATATACGACGGCCTGGCCGATATATACTATATAACCGATCAAGATAATTTATATACAATGTAATGTATTTATGTACAATGTTGAACAAAATTATAAAAATCCTTAAGACCTGCGCCATGGGAGGCTCGAATGCATCGAACACTAGATAAACACTGCTACTGACTTGTTTATTACTAAGATAACTAAAGTGTTCGAGATGTGCTGTTCCAAAAAAATAGTACGTGTAACATACCCGATCTGGACTAATCGTGAATTAAAATCTCTAAAAAAAAACGAAACTAAAAGCTTACTAACAGTTCAAACGATCCAGGCAACAAAAGGACAGGGAACACTACCATAATTTGATCAACCAATATCGACGGCTAAATCTGGTATTACATGCACAGTATACATACAAAATGCAGAAAAAGTTCTACTCGCATCCTAAAACATTCTGGGCCTATGTGAATAGCAAACGCAAACAATCAACTATCCCTTCAAGAATGAGCCTTCATTAACTCCATGTATCAACACCAAGTGACATCTGTAATCTGTTTGCTAAAAAATTTTGCAGTGCATTTGCAAACTGTCATCTTGATCAGGATACCTTAAGTGCTTCACTTTCTTCTGTACCACTCAATGCGATAGATTTCTCGTTCAATAACCTGTGCATTACTCCTGGAGCTGTGTTAACTGCTATAAAAAAAACTGAAGCCCTCCAACAGTGCCGGTCCTGATGGAATCCCGCCGACAGTGTTACTAAAGTGTGCGAATGTACTGTGTTTTCCACTGGCGAACCTTTTTCGTAATTCCTTGAGTCAACGCCTGTTCCCAGAAACATGGAAGTATTCATACATGACTCCTATTCGCAAAAAAGGTTCTAAAAGCGACGTAAATAACATCTCATCATCAGAGGAATAACATCTCTATGTTCAAGTGCCAAAGTGTTTGAAATCATTCACGAAGCGTTACTGTCCTCATGTAAGAACTATCTGTCAGTGAATCAACATGGTTTTGTCCCAAAGCGATCTGTCTCTACGAATCTTGTCCAATTCGTCACTGAATGTCTCGAATCCATGAACATTGGGCTTCAAATGGACACTGTGTATACGGATTTCAAAGCGCCATTTGACTCCATAAACCATTGTTTGCTACTGGCCAAACTCGCCCGTTTAGGCATATCAGCAGAAGTTACCGATTGGCTCACATCATACCTAATAGGTCGGAAATATCGCGTGAAAATAGAAAATATCACATCTGAGGCATTCTGTAGTTTATCGGGCGTACCACAGGGCAGTAATCTAGGGCCTCTTCTTTTCGTATTATTTATAAACGACATTCAGTATTTCTTACCAGACCAACATATGCTCATGTACGCAGACGATATAAAAATATACAGGGTGATAAATAATAGAAGCGACTGCGAAAATATGCAACATTCGTTAAATTTGTTCTCTAAATGGTGTACGTCTAACTTGTTAACGTTATGTGTCGAGAAATGCAGTATTAATAGTTTTAATCGCAAAAAGAACCCGATCATTTATAACTACACGCTAAACAACTACCCTCTTGCTCGCACAACTGAAATTCGTGACGTTGGAACCATTCTTGACTGTAAAATAACACTTACTGACCACTATAAAGCTGTGATAGACAAGGCAAATCGAATGTTAGGATTTGTAACAAGAAATGCGAGAGAATTCAACGACCCAATGTGCCTCAAAGCAATCTATGCCTCGCTAGTTCGCTCAACCCTTGAATTTAACTCCGTAACTTTATCGCCCCATTCAGCAGTTTGGAATAATAGACTGGAGTCGATTCAGCGTAGGTTTACTAGACTAGCACTTCTAAATGTATCGTGGTTTCGTCCTACTAGTCATGTAAGCTATCTTGACCGCTGCTCTCTTTTAGGTTTACAACCTCTTTCTCACAGATGACACGTAGCTCAAGCACTATTTATAGCTAAGATTCTATCACACGAAATTGACGCACCATATTTATTAGAGAGAATACATATTTATGCACCTGAACGGACGCTTAGAGTAAGAGAGGCCTTAAGAACACCTCGTATGTATAGAGCCTACGCCAGTAATGCCCCACTGACAGCGATGTGCAGACGATTCAACGAATTCAGACACTTTCACAACTTCAATATCAGTACCGCCACATTCAAAAATAATCTATTACTTTTTTTTTTTTTTTCATTTATTTATAGAGGCTTTGGGTCTCATAGACCTCATTCGCCTCTTATAATCTATTACTTAGTTGGACAAATCGAACAGGCTTAGTTTAACTTAATTATAAATAAAATTGTCACATGTAATTCCATTTTGAAAGTTCAACTAGACGTACATGTCCATTGAACAAAACAATAATTTTTTTTTATTTTATTTATTTTCCATTATGACGGCTGGAAGCCGTATTTTCAAACAAAACAATAAATAATAATAAAAATAATAATAACACTTGATATTGAACCATTCTATCAAAAATGACGGAAATGGTGTACGCCGTAATCACACGATCATCTATATTTCCCCATTCCCAAGGAAAATCTTCTGCGACCCTACGAAGCGGGGATGGGGTGTGGTCCTGAAGTGCCCCCTCTGACAGATCCGTCTGGTATGCGGATGGTTCCAGAAAAGCTGCTCGCTAGTAGCAGCAGTCACAGTGCAACAGGCATCGTATATCGCACGCCGGTAATCGATCGCTGCTCCTTCCTGTGTTCGGTTTTAGTTTTACCATTTTCTTTTTGTTGCCTGTCCCGGGGCGCCACACTAAACCGTTCGGTTTTGGAAAGGAATCGAACGGGTTGGTGGACACTAATCTGCCGGCGCCATTTGGTCGGGGGCACCCTATCTTTGGGGTGCGATCGTGGCCGCGCCCTTAGAACGAAACGGACGCCACCCTGGCACGCGTTATTTATCGCAACCGGAGTGTCTCATACCTTTCGACACGGGCTCACACACATTCCGATTTTCCGGGGTTGGGGGGCGAGAGATTGGTATGGGATGACATTCCACACATTCGAACGCGTGGCTGCCTTTGTTTCGGGTTCTTAGCGCCGGTGCCGATCGGTACACCGGGACACCGGCTAGAAAGGCTTGTCGTACGATGCCGAGATTGCAATCGGTGCGAGTATGTTGTTGCTGGGCGGTTGTCATCATAATCTCTTACCACTCGTCAACGTGACAGCTGGCACGTAACGAAGTGAACATGTAACGGTGGTGAAGCTGTAGAGTTAGATAGCGTATCGTGATTATCCTACCGAACTCGAGCTGGAACCGATTGTATAGCATGTGACGTATTTGTGATGAATCGAAGATTGTTGCTGCCATTGTACCCGGTAGAATTGTAGGGCAGCTTTTCATCAGCATGATGGAATTCAGGAAGTTTTTTTTTTCTTTACCACTACAATCTCAAGAAACTAGTAACATGCTCAAGGGGTCTTGGCCTTCAATTACAAAGTTGAGTCCCTAACCAAATTATACCAGTAGCTGGATAGACAGTCCTGCGTACGGGGAGACAGACCGTACCAATAATTAATCTTAATAAATAACCAAAACAAACAATAACGATCAACGTATACAGCGTACGGCGCTTAAGTGAATCGCGCGACCCTTCTCAAGTTGCTGGTGAGAGCATTTCCGTGATTAAAACGCTTTAAATGTGCAAACAAATGTGAATAAATGTCAAATTAGAAGTAATATTTGCCACCTTAAAAAAAACTACCGATTAATTCTCAGAACACGATACTTTGCATATGGCGATGGTTGGTATTAGAACCTTGGTCCTATCCTAATCGCATGATCGTACTCCACTGCACTCGCCTACCTTTTTTTCCTGCAGCAAATCCTTCCTGTAAAGATGTCAAAATAGAATAAATCAGTAATAAATTGCCGCACATGTCAAAACTTGTCTAAACGGTAATCGGATCAGCAGCACATGTTGTTACCATCACTCTCTCAAATGGCATGCGTTTTGCAACGGAGAAGCAATTATGCATAAATCTTCACTATTTGCTTCGGAACCATATAGACGCGTTCAGCGCAACATCAAGTTTACAACTAAGCAGAAGACAAATCACTTGCACACATCTTCCCTTGCCGCACCGTACCTGTATGTTACGATCGTGCACCGTACGCGGTGCCAGGTGTCCCGAGGCACATAAAAAAAAAAACGACCCGTAAGGCCGTCGGTTTTAATGGCGCCCCATTATCTTGTTACACTAACCAGCGCCCGATGGTTATTATCGTCATAAAATTTACATTCTAAATGATCGATTCGCTCACACGGCTCTTAATTCGGTCGCCCGTAAGTAGGTGAGGTACAGGGTGCGGCTAACGCACACACGCTGGGTATAATGTGTCTGTAGTAATCGGGCATTGCGATTCGAGACGACGGATGCCGGGACCCGGTGAAGTCAACCGGAACCAGCGCGCAACATTTCCGAAAGCGTTCCAAAATGTTGTCTACAAAAAAAAATACAAGTTCGAATTGAAAATGGAAGGTAAACACACAAAATGCTAAAATGGGGTGGTAATTAGTTTCCGTTTGCAGTGGCGTATGCAATCTGCAGTTTCGGTTGGCGTCGGTTCACTACACCTAGTGTGTTGCATTTCGTCACTTACACACGCTTACACATTTCCTCTAACGTGTATGGGGCTTAATACCAACTCTCCTGTCTGGAAGGAGTGAAATAAAAAAAAAATACAAACACAAACACCTGTTACTGAATGGTTTTTTTTTAGGGTGCATTAATAAGCCACCATCTTTTTTGTGAGTGGTTCTGTCTCGGCAACTAACTTTACCGGTAAGTAGTTACGGAAATTTGTTTCTGTTTTTTTTTTTTTGGTTGCAGTAAAACCTCACCCAACATTGGGGCACGCGTGCATTGGTTGGGCCCGTAACTGTATCCACATACATACAGTTGTACGCTTCCTTTCTTGCCTTTCCCGTGTGTACGATGTTGTTCTCGACCGTAGGTGTGTAGGTTGGAGCTCGGCTAACGACTCAACAACAGCCGAAACAGCGACCTGCCACCTGCCACAAACATTCGTTTCTAGTAAGTTTATCACGCTCATTCTGTGCTCATTAGTGCGTGTGGTTGTGTGTGCACATTTAACGGTTAATATGTATTTATCTAACATTATTGGAAGATTTTTTCTTGCTTTCGTCACAACACTTTCACTGCTACTATCCCGGAAGCGCATCTTTCGTCTGTCACTGTCACAGAATTCAACACAGTAGTGAGAAGGACGAAGAACCCAACAAGAACGAACGCCGGTTGAACTGATAGTGCCATTCGTACGCTTTTTCTTCTCTCGCTCTCTCTCTCTCTCTCTCTCTCTCGCTTATCATACAGTCGTCGACTGCTTCGATATCGTCACCGTTTGTACTACTAAGCAACTCAGCTAATTTGTTCTCAGTATAGGTGTAGGGAAACGAATAAATATTGGAATGCTGCTTGATCGAGGCATGTTAGTATTTGCTAGGCATTGCGAACAGAAGGCATTTCGAAATCCTCTATTACACGTATGAACGAATCTGCCTAGACTTACGAAACACGCTTAGTTGTGGTGGTAAAGCATGTTCCAGGTTAAGTGACTTAATTATCACCATTACCAGAATGGAAAAGAACGAGCAGAGCGCCAAACAGCAAGAAAAGCAAGCCTTAGCAAGATCATTATAATCATCAAAGTATTCAAAGGAAACAAATTAATTGCTGTTATTAGTTTAATACAGATTTCCAGCAATGGTGTGTTTGAAGTTTTTCGATGAAGAGATATTACGTACGATAATGGAGAGAATGCTAAATCTTGTCAAGGTTTGGCATAGCGCTTGCGACCGTTTAACCTTCATTTTTAATCCGAACCCAACACAGCGGCTAGGGGGGGGAACCCTAGTGCTAAACTTAATATTCATAAGGTTTATTATTTTTCGTTCTCTCCCGAGAATGGCTAATTTTAGCAAAAAGTTACAGTACTGCTTCCACCAGAACATCACAGCACAATCAAAACCCTAGCAATACCGAGAAGTACACCGCTGCAAAACCAATCATCGTCAACAGCGGACAGGCCATACTAACAAGAAGGAAATACGCTCAGCGAATGCTCAATGCACGTCAGCGCGAAAAGGTTGATTGTCTGAAATAAGGTAACAACAAAAATATAATTCAGCAGATTCTGGTAAAGTGTCACCCTTGCAACATGGCCAGCATCCTTCCCTGAACGGACCCGGGTGTTCCGCTAAGTGAATCCTTCCCATTATTCCAGGTTTGCTTCGGCTGAACATTCGTCTCACGTTAGGATGTGTGCGGGTGTGTGTATACGCCAGTCTGTGTACCATCTCGTTACCTATCAAAGCGTAACCTATTCCTTACGAACCCGACCCATTCGGCCGTGTGGTACGTGATGCATTGTGCTGCAAATACGCGCGGTGGTACGATCGATCGGTACAGAGACCCCGAACGCTCTCAATCTCCGTTAATCAATGTCAATTTATCATCGCGCGATTGATTTAATTAGAAAGTTTATGGTACACTGGCAGCACTGGATGATGATGATGACGCTGGGACCGCACTCAATGTTGCGTGGGTTCGGTCCCGGTTCCAGCCCAACTTCCCGCCCGTCCCCATTTAAAATGCTTCATATATGCAATTATTAAATTACAGTACGATGTTTCCCACCACCGTGCAACCGGTGGATTGGTACACACGTGGAAAATGTTATCCTTGCCTTTGCCCACCGACAACCTGGCGAATGCTCTGCACTGGTGTGCGCCGTGGTGCAAATGTGAGCAATGAAAACTAACTATCACATCCTTCCGGTCTGTTTGCATTAATTAACAGCACCATTGAAGGCTTTGGACCTGGGCATCGAAGCTGACGAGCACGAATGGCAACCGGTACGTACCGGTTCCGGTGCACAATTCCTGAACCGATCCTGCAATCCTGGAAGCAAACATACGCAAGAAACTCTCTTCGCTCTGGTTTCTGCCCAAACATCAACTAGAAGCAGAAGCACCAGTGTCCGTGTCCGTCTTGTTATACACTCTTCAACTTTAATCTCCCTCCAGGATGCTTAGAAGTCTGCTTGTCCTACAAACAAAAAGTCAACGCAAAAAAAACCGGATAGAAAAAGAACGCTTCACGTCCATTAACATTGGACAAACGGGTCATTTAAATAAATTATGAGCAAAGTTCACAGAGCCCGGATTCCAGTCGTGAAACGTGCGCTTTACAACTTTAAATGATTTTTTGTCTTTTTTTTTGTTGTATGTGTATTTTGTTACCTGCAGGTACAGTTCGCCGGACCAGCCTCTGACGTGTTGTGCGGGTCGTTCGTTACGTTGATACTCCACCTTTACCCGCACGCAAATAAGTTGCCTTTTTTGTTGGTTTTGTAATATGAATACTGTTCCACCGAACCAGTATCGGATTTTATAACATACTGTATGTATTTTGAAGTATGTTTGTTGTGGGACACTGTTGGATACTAGCACGATAACTCCCACAAGTTAACCGGAAACCGTAAGTGCATCTCACACGCGTCTGCTGGGTGTAACTATGCGTCTGAATTTTTGTTTAGCAAGCTGTCTTGTGAGATTTAGACATTGGTCGTTCACTAGCAAGCATTTCCACAACATTAAATCATCAAAGAATGTCGGACGGCAGGTAAGAGCGTTTAAGGTTTCATACGAGAAAGAAAACTGTTTTAACCGATCAAGATCACTATGTGTGATGCAGCGCAAAGTGGGTACAATGCTCACAAACGCGTAGGAGTTGATCGACAGTTGAAAGCGCTACTTCAATAGACACGGGAACGGCGATACATAAAGACGGTATCGGTAAAAATTGTGATAGCTTAAGAAGCAGAACTTCAGATGAATGAAATCTTCTGTTAACTTGTCACAATCTGTACTCATCTGAAGTCACATTGTTCATGGACACGTCCCGGAAATCCTTTTGAGGACAAGACTCCCTGATCGTGCCTAAATCGAATGCTAAGAACCATCTTGGGCAGAGTGTGCACGCTGAGAACAAATTAGCTGAGTTGCTTAGTAGTACAAACGGTGACGATATCGAAGCAGTCGACGAAGCAGTCGAAAACATGGGACACACAATCAGGAACCTCGTTGAGAACTGTGCTGGCCAATATAGATCGTGTTCCATGCGTTCGCCACTAGACAATAGAACACACCGGATGCTCCAGCTTCCACTTCACCAGAGACAACATTCTACTTCTACACGGGACACACAATCAGGAACCTCGTTAAGAACTGTGCTGGCTAATAGAGATCGTGTTCCATGCGTTTGCCACTAGAAAATAGAACACACCGGATGCTCCAGCTTCCACTTCACCAGAGACAACATTCTACTTCTACGGTTCTGCTATCCTGCGCTACAAAAAAACACGAACAATGATCATGGTACTAGTACGGGATGGTAACAAACGAAACAACATTACCTGCCAACAATTCACACAACACCGGCAAACAATTCACAGTTGCTAACACTATCGAATACACTGAGGATCAATACAAAAATAATAGAATGAACTCCTTACCGGCAGTATGCTTAAAACTCCGCACAACATAACAAACACCGCTGAGAGTCGTTATAATTTAACATAAATAGTAGGAAAGTAAAATACATATCCGTCATTGTACCATCTGTCAAAATCGGAGAACACCGATGCAGGGTTCTACTGTCGGATTCTACTGTGCTACTGTCACGAACACCCATTTTTATCACTTTTCACTTTTAAAAGAAATGTTCTTATTAGTTATTATTAATTTTTACACTTCGGCATGTAAACAAGACTAAGAATATATTTCAACAATAAAAAAAACACCCTGAAGGAACATAAACACCCGTGTTAAACGGATTACATAGTTTACAGCGAAGTTTCGCAAAGCAACAAACAACGCTAAAGCCTTTGTGCAATATGAATGGCCACAGTCGTCCCCGGTGGCCCTGGTCGTATTGACAACGGTGTGGTCTTTTAGACGGAACGATCCGGAACGGAAAACTGGCTACAATCAAACCATGGAAGCCTTTAGGCTCTTGACGATTCTGTCTCTGTCCAAGAAGAAGAAGAACAGTCCATCATCCGGGCCACCGTCCTGGCTTACACAACTAGGGAGAAGAAACAACCATCACGATGCTGCAGATCAGTATCTACAGAACATGTTTATATTTTTTTTTACATGAACAAACGTACGACAACAATTAAGTGTTTCGATTTCAATCAATCGGAGTCCGAATCCGTTCCCGGTGGGAGTATCTTTTGCAGCCCCGATGGTCCCGGCTGGGGAGAATTCGGAGGCATGACCGGGTGACGGCTGGGCGCCCGGAAGCATGGCTCGTTCTCATCTGCCCAATCGGATAACATTAGCGGTTGGGTTTTATCGAGGTCTACGTCTCCATCATTCGATTGGTCAAACGATTCCGAAAGCAAACACTGAGTACTCTCCGAACGCATTACCGGTCTTTTGTACCATGGACCCAATTCCCTAAAAATCCAAGCGAGCTCTTCATCCTCTGCGACCAGTGTTTTATCTTCTGGATCATACACATACACATCCGCAACATCATCCGCTGAAACGGAAGACCAAAACCGCGCACACACACACACAATTGTAAATAAGAATCGAGACTCGTTTCCGAATTACCGAATCGTGCAAGATTTCGCGTTCTACCTACCAGCGCAATCCATTGCAGTAGGATGTTCCTTTGGTGGGAAGACAGCCTTCAACGTAGAACATTCCTCTGGCATGGCGCAGTGCAGGACAAAACAAAAAGGGAAATTAAAAACCAAAGCCAGACAGGACCGGCACCCGTTTCACGCTCTACCTACCGGTATCTTCCGAATCAACGACAATGTCCTCTGGCGGGATACTTTCTTCCGATGGGCAATCCATTGCAGTACCGGCGCAATCCATTGGCAATGAAATGTCCTGCGGCTCACAGCTTTCCTCCGCCATGGCAAGAACTAGCGGCTGCTTTTTCGGTGTCGAAGTAAACGAATCCATCCTCTTGAACGGCTCCATGGTAAGAATGGCACAAATTTCGGGAAGCTGCAAATTATACGCACAGTTGGCTGGCAAAATTCAGTGCCTACTACGAATTTCGAATGTGACAGATAAAAACGATGGAACACGTCCAATCTGACAAGTCCGCTTTTACACACCTTGAATTGGTCCAATAAAATGTTACCACACGAAGAAAATAGGGCCGGCTGAGCGGATTACGCTGGCCCGAATTTATTATTTTTTTTTTTGCATCCACCATGTGGCCAGTATGTTGGATGGAATCCGTTTTTGATTTGTGAAACATTTCAGAAATTTATATTACAACAGGTGCGTTACATGCAAGTGTCAAACACTTGAGGTGGTTGTAAACAAAACAGTGCAACGGGCTACGGTGTCAATTAGTGTTTGGTAAAGAAATTAAGGAAAGATATAAAGCCTTTTTTTTACCAAATATCACACAGGTAGTTAATTCTGCTGCTTCTTTTAGGTATGCTCACAGCAATCGATCTTCTAGATGCCCGGCACACAAACACCGCTAAAGATAGTCGTCGACGATTGGCTTCCTTCACCTGCATAGGTTCTGGGTGCGTTCCCGTGTGGGAAACCAGGACGGTTCGATCGTACTAATGTAGATCAACTCCTCTACCACCACAGGATCATCGCCGTCGACTGATACTCTGCTTCCTGAACCGCGCACTCGGTGACGTTCCGAACCTCCAGTCTCTCCAGATCCACAACGGTTTTGTGTTTCAGTAGGAAGGACGAGATGTACGTTCGATTATAACCTTATCTGAGCAGCAAACACAATCGTAAAGGAGAGACGCGGTTCTGGTAACGGTGTCTCTGTGGTTCCCACAAGCCGTATCAGCTAGATTCCGATGGAATCTGTACTGCTGCATGATCTGCTATAGTTCGATTCTATGTACAGTATCGCTGGTCGCCTAAAAAAAACGTTGGAAAGATCTGATTCTCCACTACATTCGTTAAGGCCACAGGGAGCTTGGTAGCTTCCAACGACATTCATAGCAAAGACCCATATCTGCAGAAAAATGTTCAGAAGCATAGTGTAGGTTCGAGGAACGTTATATCTATCGATCTGTCCCCAGCAAAGCTTATTCCAGCGCAAGCCTTCTCCAAGCACCGGATTATTCGATCATACTGTACCACACCCGCATCATTTCAGCTTGCTGCGGCCGCAACAAAGCGTTTACACACCAGTAGTACGAAACACACGGAACCAAATCTGGGGTTTTCTTTCGATCGAAACACAAACAGAAGCAAAGGTCGAGCATTCACAAATGCGCTACGTAAAGATGCCACCCAAAAAACCGAATGATTGTGTAGGCGGTTTTGCATAGATTTATTCAACTTCAATTCCCATTTATAATTGTATTTGTATCGACCCGTATGTTGGGGAAGGGCACGCATAAAGAATATATATATATAGATTTGAAGCTAGGGGTTAATCTCCTTAAACCGTATGACAAAGTCCATTAATATATAGCGCGTCATATCATTCTTCTAGAGTAGTATCAGCCATTTGCATACATACATATATAACTTAAATTACACAACTCTATTATTGCGCTATGCAGCGATGTAAGGTAACTTAAATATCTGTACTGATGTTCGTGCTTTAGTATTTATTTGGCTGTTTGCCACTGGGTCGATGTAAATAAAGTCTTACTGGTTGCATTACGAGTACAAGCGAAAGATGTTGCGAGAGTAATTGTATTTCTTTGTTTGTTTGGGTACACGTAACGAAAACATAAAACACAAACAAAAAAAAATGCACATTCGTTTTGATAAATTCGTACTACAACGAGCAATGGGGCGGACTAGATTATATCGCTATAGGTATGATTATTTTATAATTCATTTATATATCTATTCTCTATCAAGGTGTGTGAGTGTGTTTCGGGCGAATTGTATCGGTAACATACGACGTAACAGTTCCAAACAAAAAAAAGAAGCCGAAGATCGTTCCGCAGAACAGGCCTAACACACGCGAGCCCGACTATCCGGCCAATGGATAAATCATCTAACCGATAGTCAGCAAACGATGTATTACTTTTGTATTAAGCAAGCCGGCTGCACAAAATGGCAACCATCAGGAGATAAGCACGCACTAGCTAGCTAACATACGCGAAAGAGAGAGAGCCAAAAAGAATGAAAGCTGTACCATTACTTCTTAAGCACACCACCACCACCGGGCGATGTTTTCAATGCACCGAGCTTGGACGACTGTTTGCCCGCCGGGAGTGTCCGTTTCGGTGGCGGGATACGGCTCGGTGTGTTCGTTTTGTCACCCTTCGGTAGCGGAATTTTTGACACCGGTTTACCGTCCGTTTGCGGTTCGGTGGCCCCCGCCGGTGGTACCTTCGGGACGTGCATCGAGAGCGTCGGTTTGTCCAGCACGAACGTATCCTGGCGAGCAATGCC
>KZ064147.1:0-16727 GCA_002091835.1 Anopheles maculatus | reverse complement strand
GACACAATTGAAATTTCTGTATTGACGATATCTTGAGCTTTCTGTATTGACTATAAATCATGTATATTGACGCTATTGTATAACCCTTGAGGTAAACAATTATTGTAATAAACTATAAACTAAACTATAAACTATAAGTGGTAGTTCTCAAGAAGTTTTCAACTCTTGGAAAACCTCAATAACATTTGCTTGGAGTTCGATTTGTGTCTTCTTGTAGAGTACTGAATTTTGAAGATTCAGTGCGTTTAATTTCGCATAAGTGACTTAATTGCGCTTATATGAGGTAACTTGAACGAAGATTTTCGAAAAACTTTTTCGAATCAAGGGGAAGCCCTTGTGTTCCGTTTTATCGGAACGTAGACGTTTTGCGACTGTCACTAAGCTTGCGCGATAAAAGTGCTGGGTCCTGTTGACCACGTTAAATCCGCTGAGATATCACACCTTGGATGTCAAAACGCAGCTGTTACGCCTTGGTATCTCAGTTCATGTTTGAACAAGGATTGACCAGACCTCTTCAACATGGCACCTTTAACGATTTCCCTTATGCTTCCCAATCTAGTCATAGGATAGCAATTGAATGTACCGGTAGTAAAACAATTGTTATCGATAATCATGTTCAGTGATATAGAATTGAATTAGCTCTTTCAACCGTTTTTAAGTAGTCATCATTTGCATAACTTTTTAATCGAAATTGTTTACGTGTTTCAGTTTTTCATGGAGAGATATAGGAACCAAGTTTTAAAATATTCTCTATCCTTTCTCCTGATGCCTAGTCCAAAACCAAACAAAACTATTTCAACACATTTTTCATGACAATACCATGACCATGGGATTATCTTAAGAACTGTAACAATCTTAAGAAATGTAACAGAAACCAGTAATAATAATTTCTTAGTTATATTAATATTTCAACCATATTTTATTATTATTTTTTTATTTATAAAACCTTAGTTTTCATATCTGCGTGCAAAACCCTGGCGGATTGCTCTTGCATCAAAATGAACCAAAATGAGTGTTGTTGCTAAAAGCTCTGATCTTTCCGGGGAGCAATCGAAACCTAGCATTCACCTGATTATTTCATTAGTAAAAACTACATACTCCTATTAAATTACTATTAATACTATTTACTATATTACTATTACTACTATTACTATACTATACTATTACTATATTACTATTTTAGGAAGATGTCTGCAGAACGTAAAAACTGTGATGTTTGGGGTTATTTTGTCCACAAAGTTCCGAAACTTCCTACAAATGCAGAATATACCAGAGGATTTTGTCAGTAATTTAATGGGATTTGATAAAAACATTATGTCCAACTTACAATTTACCATCACGAAAAACTTTAAGCTTTTTTTTTTTTTTTTTTCGTAATTATGGCCAGGCCGTATATCTTTAAGCTTTAAGTTATCAGGAATTATTAGTAAAAGTGAAAATCGATCTTGATAATGCTGAGGCTGTTGCTTTGACGTCAGATGGTTGGACGGATATAAACAACGTCAGTTTCTTGGCAGCTACTGTACATTATGTTGATAAAGTAAGTGGAAAATTGAAATCAAACCTATTAGAATGTGTAAATTTTCAAAAACGACACATATCTATCAATACAGTGCGTAACACAACTATAAGGCCATTTGTTTTTGAGAATAACTGGAAAAGTTGAGAAGATAGATAAAATTGATGTTCTACAAAGTTGTAGAGAATAAAAAAAAACAGATTTTCATGTATTTTGTATATTTTTACGCACTGTCGCTGACAGAATCGGCTGCGAGAACGTGAAGGAGAAGCATGCAGAGGAGGGTAGTAATCGGTAGGCGAGGCTTAAGCGAGGCAGAGGAGGGTAGTAGCAGGTAGGCGAGGCTTAAGACGAGCGAGGCCGAATTACCAACGAACAAAGCGAGGCCGAACGAAGCCAAGGATAGTAAGGTAGTAGTAGTAAGCGCGATTAGCTTAGTGCGATTAGAATAAGCGCGCGCTTCTAGCCACGCCCACTAATTAAGATAAATTAGGATAGGAAGCATGCATAAGGACACAATTAAGTGCCGCATAATTAGCATAAGACAAGAAAGGAAGATAGTATGTAAGTGGCAAGATAAAGTAGAGAAAGTGGGAGGGAAAATAGTATGTAAGTAGCGTTAAGTTAGGATTAGCGATCGCTAGAGCAACACGCTCGATCTTAGTGATTAAGTTCTAGAAATAAACCCAGTATTGTTCATAGCCAAAATAGAACGGCGTTATTTTCCTTTTCCGACTCTTGATTCCAACTTGGGGTTGAGGCCCCAATCTTGGAGACCTTTGTTAAGTTTATCGCTTGAAATCAAGGACACGCACACTAATACTATTCTTTTCTCTGGGTTGAACAGGGCGTGGTGGCGGCAACAGTGGCTCCGCCAGAACAGGAAGGCGGCTCTTGGGCCGAAGTGGTGCGCCGTAGGCTGGCACGCCAGCAGGCTGCCCAACAGCAACAACAGGTGCAACAAACACAAACACGAGCTCCCCAACGACAGACAGTGGCCGGACCGTCGGCGTCCCAGAGCCAGCAACAACAACAAGGGCCCCAACAACAGCAAAGGCGACCTAGGCCGGACGCTATCGAGGTTACGCCATCTGCTGGACAGACCTGGGACGCTACGTACAGGGTAATCCGAACAGCCTCAGAACTGTCGGACCTGGAGGGAGTCCTTGGGGTCGGCCGACGCACCACGCGCAACCGACTCGTAATGGAGCTAGCGGCCGGCACAGACACCACGACGGTGTACGGGCGCGTGAAGGCGGTTTGTGACCAAAACAACATCCTGTGCCGTTTGGTCACACAAACAACGGAGCTTCGCATCGAGGATGTTGACCCTTTGGCGGTTGCGAAGGACGTGGCGGAGGCACTTTCCCAGTTGCTGAAGGAGAAAGTGCCAGAGACGGAGGTCCGGATGCGGGAGGCCTGGAACGGCACCCAAACGGCCCGAGTACGCGTGACGGAGCGAGCGGCGGAGATGGCGGCGGGCCAGCAGGTGAAGGTGCTATACACGTCGTGCCGAGTGTACAAAGCACAACTTCCGGCGTCGGGCCTACAGCGATGCTTCCGCTGTCTACAGCTCGGCCATCTGCAGGCCAAGTGTCGGAGCGAGGTGGACCGATCGGAGGCCTGCATACGGTGCGGAGTAGCGGGCCATCTGGCTCGGTCCTGCACGGCGCCAGTCAGCTGCGCAGTTTGCAAGGGCCCTCACCGGGTGGGCAGCCCCGAGTGCAAACCCTAAAGGTCCTGCAGATAAATCTTGGGCGTAGCCGTGCTGCACAGGACATTATGCTGCAAACGGCGAGGGAGCTGGGGGTACATGTCGTGCTGGCCAGCGAACTATTCCGTGCTCCTAGGGACAATCCCAGGTGGGTGGTGGACGAGCACCAAACAGTGGCGATTGTGGCCACGGGATCCTACCCCATACAACACCTTTGGGGTAGTGGGATGCCCGGTTTGGTGGTGGCCACTGTTGCCGGCATCGTCTTTGCCAGCTGTTATGCCGCCCCCAGTCTGGGAACTTCGGAGTACGACGGTTTCGTCGAGGCGGTGCAAATGTCTCTAGTGGGACATTCGACGGTTGTATGCGGGGGCGACTTCAACGCCTGGCACCAGGAGTGGGGCAGTGTCCGCAACAACAGACGTGGAGAGACTCTGCTCAGCGCTATAGAGCACCTTGGGCTGCAGACGCTTAACCGTGGCAATGAGCCCACTTTCAAGGGCAACGGCGTTGCACGGGAAAGTGTTATTGATGTCACCTTTGCCAGCCCCATCATAGCGCTTGAGGACTGGAGAGTCAGCCAGAGACTTTCATTTAGCGACCATTGCTACATCCAGTTCTCAGTGGCCACTCCTGGAGCGCGGGCCAGTGGGAATCGGCATCACCATCAACCGAACCGACAAGGGCCTTCTGCTGGCACGGCGAGACATGCTGGGACGCGCTTCAAATCGAAGCAGTTCAACCGGGAGAGCTTTAAGATCTCTCTTAGCCTCACCCACTTGGAAAGGGTGGAGACCCCGGAAGAACTGATTGCAGGCCTCACTGCCGCGTGCAATGGAGTAATGGAACGGGTACGAGGTGCGACGTTTAACCAGTCGCAACAGATGTATTGGTGGACTCCGGAACTCCAACAGATGCGTGAGGACTGCGAGGTCGCTGAAGAAAGACGGAGATTGGCTACGGAGCCCGAGGATCGAGTCACTGCGTATGCCCAGGCCCTAAGCCTCCGGAGGGCCATGGCTAACGAAATCAAGCGGAGCAAGGAGCGGGCAATGCAGGCTCTGATTGACACGGTGGAGGAGGACGTGTTCGGGCTCGCCTACAAGGTAGTCGTGGCCAAGCTGCGCGGACGAACACCGCCGGAAACGGATCGAGCAGTCCTGGAACCGATAGTGGACGCCCTGTTCCCGAGCCACCAGCCCTTCGACTGGCCTGCCATTGACACCGGGAGCAGCGAGGACGAGCCAACTCGACCAGTCACCAGGGAGGAGGTGTTGGCGATTGCAAGCAGGATGGCGTCAACAAAAGCACCGGGCCTCGACGGCATCCCCAATGTAGCACTGAAGACTGCCATCAGTGAGTACCCGGACGTGTTTGTTCGGGTATACAACCCAGACGACAATGGTGAGTTAGTTTGTAGGCAAACGGGGCGAGAAGAATGGGAGAGAGATTGAAATTGGCTATGGAGAGTGGTGTGCTTCTAGTTGGTAGGCACAGGGGAAGGAAACCATGGTAGCAGAGAAGAGAAGTGCTTGAGGTGAAGAACATAGCTTCATTCTAAAAATAGAATTGGTATTCTGAAAGCACATCGTTTTGATCTCTATTAGTCCCCGCTTCGCACACAGACGTGACAGGCTATGCAAGTCGACGACGGAACTTGCACACGGCAGGACTGTTTCATACTTCTCATTACCACGATAACTTTTCTGTTCTTAATTCTCAAAAAATACACACTCTTTGCCAGCCAGTAACAAATCAAGCATGAAAATGATCATCTAGAACAACTAGATTGGAAACATATTTGCTACTGGTAATATCAGTGTCCGGAGCCTTTGATCGCGTAAACACATAGATGGTTTGGGCGATAATACAAAACAAAATATATTCGTTCTTCATTTACATTTCACGACCCAAACAATCATTAAACACTTTTAAAACATTAAACTTTGTTTCATTGCCTAATGCAACATAAATTAACATCTATTTGCACAAGCGTCTTTTGGTTCTGTAATTGTTGCACCAGTGGCACCGGAGCTGTCAAAACCCGGATTTGTGAGCCTTTGTGTATGAATTTGGCTCACAAAATGCTCACATGTGAGCTTGCGATCAATTTTGCGAAGTTTCCAGCACTGTCCACCAGGGGGTGCTACTGTTTCTGTTGTTGTTTGGCATGGGTTTGGCTGGTGCATATAAAAAATTTAAAAAATGTTCGTTGCGTCTTTGGCAGCATCAATTATATACAATTTTGTTTCAGCAAACTTGTGGTTGTAAAACATTATTTTAACCACGATGAGTTCCTACGAATGAAGGAATCAAAATTATACATGATTTGTGTGGGAACAATCGTCAATTGCAGGCTTTTTGTAAGTACGGTGTGTTCTACCGGCGAGCCGCAAAGCTGTTAAATATAAAGAATTGGTGGATCATATCGTGAATATCTAGTGAATTGCAAGATAAGCATACAAAACTAGCTCAAATTTGAATGTAATTAACAGCTCTTTAATAATAAACTCCCGCGTGCTTTGTTGCAGCGTCAACTTTACTGCAGCACAACGATTTACCTGCCCCGGGAGCGATTCAGGATTTGAAAGTAATTCAAAGTGAACCAGAAAATGAAGACTCACGGGAGGAGGAGGGTACTGCAATATTATCTGATAAGGATGACGAAGCTCCTGATTTTAGCCAAATGACAAGGGGAGGGCTTGCGGTATTGGTCACTAGCAGGATCCGAATCGCATGCATCAATTAGACTTTTGCTAAAGTTTCTACGGTCCAAAACTGATCTGCATGTGCCTCGAGATCCAAGGACAGTGCTGCACACAGTGCCGGATCAAGCCCCTACGAGGCTCAAGGCGGCAAGGAATTTGGGGCCCCAACAACAAAAGAACGTGACCGGGGATGGTGCTAAGGCCTTCGTTTTCCTGTAGGTGGTTCGGTGTGTAGTGTATCCATGGCAATCGGTAAGGATGTGGCGGACCGTAATGTCGACGCCACAGAAGCTGCAAAGTGGTGGACTGGATCTGTCGAGAAGGTAGGAGTGTGTCAGGCGGGTGTGACCAATGCGAAGACGGGAAAGGACCCGTTGGATGTGGCTGGAATCGGGATCATCCCAAGGTGTTATGCTTGATGGAGCGGAGTTTTGTAGAGAGGTCTAGGCTGTGCCAAGTGGTGTTCCAGTGTTGAGCGACTATTGCGTTAGTGAAGCTGAGGGTATCTCGGCGTGAAAGAGCGCTGTGTGGCTCGGATGGACGGAGCCGACCCTCGTTGGCAAGACGATCGGTTTTCTCATTTCCTCATTCATCTCGATGTTTTTCGATGAGGGGGAGAGAGGGTACCGCTGACACCGAATGAATTTTTGTTTGGCAAAGGGGTCCCTTGTGTAGCAACGGGGCCCTTTATGTCCGAAGCACCTGCAAATACCGTGCCATTGGTAATCAGGAGGCCCCTTGCAAATAGTGTTTACTGCTTCTTCCAAAGAACTTGACCGGGGGATGGTGCTAAGGCCTTCGTTTTTCTGTACTTCGCAAGCGTTAGCGGGATTTCCCTCATCGGTGAGACCCCCTTAACCGGCGAGGCCGCTCCCTCCGCTCTTAGGTTGATGCGTCACTGGCTGCACACCCAAAGAATAATATGTTGTATTTGTTTGCACAAATAATCATGCGATTACAAGTTGATATAAGAATGCTACAATTATAAAATGGATTTTGTAATCATCTGAAGGAAACATTTTTTACTTTCGTTGCCACGTACGGTTCACTACGACATCAACATAGATGGACTTCCACTTTCCACCAGATCGAAAACACAGTTTTGGCCGATTTCGTTGAAGGTAGTTGAACGACAGGATTGGCCTGTGAAGATCGTGGCTTTCTACAACGAACCAATTTTTTTATGATTAGTAAAGTAATTAAAATACTCTTTACATTTTATTTTTTGATACTTTATTATTTTCTAAAATCGTTCATGTTATCGATGGCTGTGAATGGGTGATAAAACTGATGCATCATGCAAATATATGCAAATGAAAAACACTTCTTTATGTAGCAATTTACAACTAACCCTTTCGCGTGATTAGAACGGATCAATCTAAACGCCGAGGAGTACCACTTCGTTGCCGTCGATGGATCGAGTACAAGGAGCTTACGCAAGTTTGAGAACTTTAAAAAATATTCCTCTTCTCTTCCCTACCACAGGCCGATGCAAATATCACAGGAACAGCTGATCGTTAGAAGAAGAGGAACATGAGGGAAAAGCTTGTTGACAATCACTTTTTTGACGCAAACAATGATAGGGGCTTCTTTCACCCACCTTTTTGGAAAGTTTCAGTGTCAATTTTTACTGTTTTTTCACATCACTGTGAGCCTCACAGTGAGCCTCACTGTGAGCCAAAATTCTGACATTGGTGCTGCTAGTGAATCTACTGCAGCGGGGGGAGTTCCCGAGGTCATGGAAGGTGGCACGGCTGGTGTTGGTGGCGAAGCCGGGCAAGGAGCCCGGTGATCCCTCGGCGTACCGCCCACTGCTCATGCTGGGGGCAACTCCCAAGGGGCTCGAGCGGCTGATCCTTGACCGGCTCAACGAGCACTTGGAGAGTAGCAGCGCCCCTCGCTTGTCGCCCGAGCAGTACGGGTTTCGTCGAGGGAGATCGACGATACAGGCCATCCAGCGGGTAATTGACCGGGCTCTCCATGCCCGATCGTTTCATCGCACCAACAACCGCGACCCTAGATGCCTGATGGTGGCGGCGCTGGACGTAAAAAATGCGTTCAATTCGGCGAACTGGACGGCGATTGCGGCAGCCCTGCAGGAGATGCGCGTCCCTCCTGCGCTCCAGAGGATACTGCGTAGTTATTTCTCGGAGCGGCAGTTGGTGTTTGAGACCAACGAAGGGCCTGTCAGTAAGCCGGTGACAGCGGGCGTTCCACAGGGGTCAATCCTTGGCCCGACCCTGTGGAACGCCATGTACGACGGCGTTTTGCGGTTGGCGCTACCGGAAGGCGTCGAAACGATCGGCTTCGCGGACGATCTGGTCGTGTTGGCGAATGGAACAACCCCCCAGGCGGCAGCTGAAGCCGCGGAGCGGGTGATTGCTGTCATTAGTCGGTGGATGGCGGACCGTCATCTTGAGCTAGCCCCGGCCAAGACTGAGCTCGTCCTCATCTCCACGATGAGGCGAGCCAACACACAACATCCAGTGTTGGTCGATGGAGTGGAGCGATGGCCAAAACGGAGCTTGCGGTACTTGGGAGTCATCATCGAGGACCATCTCTCGTGGAAGCCACATGTAGAGCACGCCACATCGAAGGCGCTCCGTGTGGCTCAGGCGATTTCGCGCCTTTTACGAAATCACAGTGGACCCAAGTGCGCAAAGCGGCGATTACTCGCGTCGGTTGTCGACTCTACTCTCCGTTATGGCGCTCCAATTTGGCATGAGGCTGTACATCTTCAGGCATGCCGACGTTAGCTCACCAGAGTACAGGGCATGTACGCGCGGCCGGTGGCTCGGACGTTTGTAACCGTGCGATATGAGGTGGCAGTGGTTCTGGCAAGCGTGGTGCCAATCTGCCTTCTCATTGACGAAGATGCCAGGCGATATCGACGGCGACAGGAACAGGATCGTACACGCGGAACAGGATCGGGTTGGCTCCTTGTAACATAACTATAAGGCTACCTTCGAAAATCCTTTGTTTTTGATGCAAATTATCATTTTAAAAATCGGTAAAAATTACAATTAGTAAGAAAGAATCCAGTTAAACGTAAAAACCGTTTTAAACAATTTTTTTAAACGTTTGGTGAACTCATGCATGCAACTTTAAGAGTTTTTATGCATAATTTTGTATATTTTTATTTTTATAACATAATATATTTTTTTTCTTGTGTATATTTTCCTCACATTTTTTTGGAGCATAAAACTACTGTTGTACTGTTCGTAAACGTTTACGTGTGCTTCAGTTGCAGTAAAAGAGGGGAGTGCGTAGCAGTCGTCGCTGATCGTAGGAAAAATCTGAAAAAAATATTTTTGATTTTTTCTAATATTCATTGTTCGCTACTTAGTGAAAACGATAAAACTCTTCGGATATTAAACAAGCAAAAAAGGCAGGAAAACGAATTTGGTTTACGGTTGTTGAGCAGTGCTAAAAATTCGTCCGCTTACCGTCTCGTTTGGCTTTCTGGTACCGAGCGCGGAAGCTGTACGCTTTAAGGGCATCCGAGACAGTGCATACTTGTAGCCGGGGACGTTTGACAACCATCGATTTTCCTTTGTTCTTCATGAGATGTCAGTTGCGTCCCCGTAGCTATCGTTTTGGATGGTTGATGCGGTAGCCGTAGCTGTAGTGTCAAATGTTCTACCAATGGCATTCCATCGTGTTCATAACAGAGGATCGGATTGAATCGATTATGAGATAATGGAACTGTTTTATTTGTAATTTCATACATTCATGATTCAGATTATTAATAGAAAAGCATTTCACACATGGAATCATAAAATAACCACTGTACTTTCACAAGGGACAAAACCAAAGCGTTTCACGATCATACAAGATGTTCCCGATATACGCGGTACTCTATATACCGTTGTTAGTAATGGGCGAATGTTTTAAAATCAACCCTTTGTAGTTATTTTGTTTCATGTAAATATAGTAAAACATTGATTACCTGGTTTTTAGAGTGAATTTATCTTGTTTCAATCTCCTTATGCACGGAAATTATGTCTTAGCATGTTTGTTCGGTAGCGCTTTACAGCGTATAGTGAGAACTAGATGTGCACGCAATTGCAGTGCAAACATAAAAGTGCGTCGTATTTTGCGGTTCTTTGTGTGTGTCACGCGTTTACAAAAAGCAACAATACTTTCAGTTTAAATTAAACCCTAAACCAAACTAAATAATTTAACAAATATTACGATTTTGTGTTCATGACGGCGTGAGTTATCTGTTCGTCGAACAGTAGTTCAACTCCTGAACTTTCGGGTGCTAACCTGAGCGATCCCGGAATTGTCAAACGTCCCCGCCCAACTAGCCATTGACAGCTATCTTGTGGGCAAAACGAGGGGGAAACAACGAGAAACAGCTTGCGACGCAGGAGAACAGCTGTGGTTGGTGGGTATGAAAGGGGCGAACGAGGCAAAGGATGGTAAGGGTAGAAAGAATGGAGAGGAACAGCTGTGGTTCGTGGGTATGAAAGGGGCGAACGAGGTAACGGATGGTGTGAAGAGAAAGAGCGGAGGAGAATATGCGACGTATTCTGTGTATGTGTTGGTGCTGTTGAAAAAAAACGACCGATTGCTTTGATCGTTTTTTGGTGGAACTATTTAAATTTGTTGGCTATGCATTGAAAATCGGTAATATGTTCAATGTTTTGAATTTTTAACTTTTTCATATCATTAAGTAAATCATAAAAACATCAAATGAAGCAAGTTTAAAACAATAAATAAAGATAAAAATAATTAAATAATAAATTAATCATGTTCGCTACTTAGCGAAAATGATAAAACCCTTCGGATATTAAAACAAGCAAAAAAAGGCAGAAAAACGAATTTGGTTTACGGTTGTTGAGCAGTGCTAAAAATTCGTCCGCTTACCGTCTCGTTTGGCTTTCTACTGCCGAGCGCGGAAGCTGTACGCTTTATTCTCTCTTATCTTGCTCTCTCTTATCTCGTGCGTCCTACGTCGGGCGCGTCCACACTAACACGGCTATTATTGCAGTTCCCATAGCATCTGCTGTAACGCTTGTTATTGTGAACATTCATCATTATGTCCCATTTTTTGCATATTTTTATCTTTGGTTTTCGAAGTTCACGAGCCACTTAAAGCAATGTATACCGCAAAAAGGCTCATTTCTAAGTACGTTTATTTGGCTCCTGCAAATGCTATGGGTACTGTACCAGGAATGTTTATACATATTTGAAAAGGTAGTTTTGTAGTTTTATGCTCCAAAAAATGGGACCAAAATATACACAAGAAAAATATTATATTATAAAAATAAAAATATACAAAATTATGCATAAAAACTCTGAAAGTTGCATGCAGGAGTTCTTCTTCTTCTTCCTTGGCACTACAACCTCATGAGGTCTTGGCCTGCTATTGCTAGCTCTCTGTGACTCAGTTTTTACCCGTAGCTGGATAGTCAGTCCTGCGTACGGGGAGGCGGTCCGCCGGGATTCGAACCCCGGTCCTGCCGTGTGAAGACCGGCGCCGCTATCGTATACACCACCGGGCCGCCCCGGTGTTCACCAAACCATGCAGGAGTTCACCAAACGTTAAAAAAATTGTTTAAAATTGGTTTTACGTGAAAATGGTGTCTTACTAATTGTAATTTTTACCGATTTTTAAAATGATAATTTGCATGAAAAACAAAGGATTTTCGTAGGTAGCCTTATACCCCACGGGCAAATTTAACGATTTTTCTCTGCGTCTCACCTACTTCCATCCCTCGTTGGCTCACACTTTTGTGGCGATGAACTAGACAGCTATATTTTTTCATTCGTCAAATGCTTTCTGTCTCGTTCATTGCCGGGACTTAGATAAATTTCAAAGATCTCCGTCGTGTATTTACACGTAGATCTTGTCGAGTTTTATTGTGTGTGTGCGCAACTCGTTTTGACAGCAACAGCCGCCGCTGTGTTTTTGTTACGGTCAGAGTAGATTTTCTTACTAAATATATCAAAATTGTTTAAAAAGTGTTGTAACTTCCCCAAAACGCGAAAGTGTAAAGGTCTGGCGGATCTAATACGTTACAGGAATAAGGAAGTGAGGCGGAAAGACCCTCATTTTTGCTCGAGTTAACGAATGTTCATATCTGTACCCTGTCCCAATGCAACCATACCTGGCAGTCATCGGAATAACCCATGACAATTCTTGAGACGACCGTTTCTACCCGTCATAAGCGTCAACATCATCACTACAACGCCCACAGTTTGATGTATCATAAACCATCGTCGCCTATTAGTCCCGAAACCCGTAAAAAACATATCATCGATACCTGCATGTGCATCTCATAGCATCATACCTGCATACGCATCTCATCACATCATACCTGCATCAGCCACACCCGCTCATCTTTACATTATGCTATCCTATTCCAGCATATTCGCGAAATAGAATTATGTTTTATATTTAAGAACGAACTCTGGCAACGGCCAAGCACTCCACTGTTATTCGTTACACAATAAACATCGTACTTTCTTCAGAACGGCAAACGTTCGTCTCTGTTAACTTTCGCAAATCAGGAGTAAATGAATTGACCGCTGCAAGCCTTCTGTAAGTATTACGGATGATAATTTGTTGAATTGATTTTGATTACCATGGTTAATTCAATATTTTAGATCAATAAGTATCACTGATTACGAAAACTAGCAGTTCTGGACAGTTAAATCCGTTTGGCTACTACCGCATCTATACCGGGATCATCGTGTTCTGCAAGGCACTGTGGGAGTTGGTACCGGCAAAAAAGTAAGTGTTGCAAAAAATTGATACTATACGCAACATTTACATTTTTTCTTCTTTTTCAGATAACATCAAGTTGGACTCAACACACAAAAAATATTGGTTGAGTCTTCTTAATGAATTTGAATTAATACCAATAGAAAAACAGTTTGTGGTATAATAAATAATAAACCCAAAATTTTGCCGTGTCCTTTCTCATTGATGACAAAATCCCACAGTGCGTACGATAGCATACATCCATACCAACACGCCGCGCTTCACACTAAATCATGCGCAAAAACGTTCGCCAAAAAACGGGCACGATTCGTCCGGTTTAACGAATCTTTTTCCCACGGGGTAGTTTTGTTACAAGGAGCAATTTTCAACCCAAAGAAAAGAATAGTAGATAGACTTTCAAAGTTATTTTAAAAAAAAAACAAGTGGCCCTATACTTGTGTTGCGCGCTGTATATAATAGACGAAGCAAAACATATCGTACTACATTTTAAAAAAGGAATAAAGCCGCTCGCAATCTCGTAGAAATGCAAAATAATATGAAACACCCACAGCTCAAATTGATACAAGATTGTCCAACACGTTGGAATACAACGTATGAAATGATAGATCGTTTACATCAAAATAAAATTCCAATTATATCATGCTTAGCAGCTGAGGGGTTTAATATTACAATCAAAGAAAAAGAATGGGTGATCATGGAACAGTCGCTTAAAATTTTGCGATTGTTTGATAAGGTAACAACCGAAATAATGGATGAGAAAAATGTTAGCCTTTAAAAAATGGGAGTGTTAATAAGGTCTTTGCAATTTAAAATTGTCTCCAAAAAAAAAGCGAGAAATTTTATGATGAAGTGGTCCAACTAATAGATAAATTAGAAGCAGAGCTTAAATTAAGATTTTCAAGTGTTTTAAATTCGGAGTTGATAACTTTTTCCATAATGTTGAATCCGCGTTTAAAAAAATGGGATTTGGACAACGAGGCTCTCTTTTTAGAAACATACGAAAAAATTATTCACAAAATAATGCCATCACAAGATGGAAACGAAAATATTGAAAATGAGCTACTGAATGAGAGTGGAAGTAACGACGAAATTTGAGCTTGTTTCAACGAACATCATAAATATGACGAAAAAACTACGCCAAGAGCAAATGCTGCAAATGAGCTTGACTCCTCAGAACGCCTTTAGTTTTGACTTACGCAGTGTTTCTGTAGATATGGTTTTGAATGCGCTTGCTGGCCTCAAGATGTCCTTCCTATTCACCTGGCCCCGATGGTATCCCGGCGTCGGTGCTAATTAAGTGCAGAGCGACGGTGGCAAGTCTCCTCTGTCACATATTTAACCTGTCTCTTTCTTCTTGTACTTTTCCTTCTTGTTGGAAATTGGCCTACCTTGTTTAAGAAGGGTGTGTTTAAGAATGGTAGCCGGGATAATGTCTCTGACTATCGTGGTATCGCCCTTCTATGCGCTGGTAGCAAAGTCTTTGAGTCCACAATTTGCCTGTCCTTATTGTTTAGTGTTCATTCCTACACCTTTCAGCGTTCCCCGGCATATTTTGATTCCACGCTGAATTTTCGGTCCTCTTCCTCACACTTTCCCTTGAGCATGGTAAAATCGGCTTGTTCGGGTACCGTCTCAAAAACTTTCCCTTCCCCTTTCCCCTTTCCCAAGTAACAGCGGAGTAGGCCGCCATAAGTACCCTACATTTATGTTCCAACTCGTTCTCTCCGCTCTCGTGATCCTTTGTTTCTGCCAACACGCCGTAGAGTGTTTAGCTACCATGATCCGATTCTTGTCTGTGTACGCCAATTTAATCGTTTCTATCCTCACTTTGACTTCAACATCTCCCTATCCTCTTTCCGATCCCGATTGGCTCCTGCCTCGCCTAATGTTTACGAACAAAATCACAGAAAGCGTTGCGGAAAATTCACTGGTCGCTGCGCGACGGATCACAAATAATGTTCGTGAGTGGGCGCGATTGGGGAGCACAAACTTGGATGGTGAATCGGGAAAAGACGCGGTGAAAAACTTAATTTTTGTAGAGCTGAGAGAGAACGCTGCTCATTCACCGAAAACAATATGGATTCCCTAGAAGTGCAGCTGCGGATTTCGGGTGTGCATCAAGGAGCGACGGTATATGATCTACGGAAGGTGCATACCTTGAGAGACCTTACGTTGCCTGCACAGACGCTGTCGATCGAGAAAATGATGGCGCTATATCCACACCTGAAGGGACTCCCGATTGCTCCGTATACCAACGTGGTGCCGCGCATTTTGATCGGTGTCAACAACATTCACCTGGGCAAGCCGCTGCGATGTGTGGAGGGTAGTTTCAACGAGCCGATTGCTGCCAAGACACGACTCGGGTGGACAGTGTTTGGCCCATGTCACACATCTGTTTCCGGAAATACCACGGCATATAGCAACTTCCATCTGTGCATCTGTAATGAGGAAAATAATCAGCATATAAACGCAGCCTTAAAAGAATTCTTCTCCCTAGAATCCATCGGTGCCAGCGCCCCACGAAAACTAATCCCAAAGGATGAGGAACGCGCGATCGAGCTGCTGAGTGCTGGAACCCGCCTCATCGGCGACAAACGCACTGGGTACGAGACATGCTTGCTGTGGAAGTATGACAATGTGCGCCTTCCATGCAACCGAGAGATGGCCCTCAAACGTCACTTATGCCTGAAAAGAAAGTGTGAAAAGAATCCGGAGTTAGGACGGGCTATCAACGACAAGATGCAGGAGTACGCGAACAAAGGCTACATTCGACGTGTGTCGGAAGAGGAAATCTCAGAGAGGAAGGGAAGGGACTGGTATTTGCCAATATTTCCGGTGTTTAACCCCAATAAGCCTGGCAAATTACGCATGGTGTTTGATGCAGCAGCTCAGGTACACGGAGTAAGCCTGAATAGTTTCCTGCTCGCCGGTCCGGACCAACTAGTGGGGTTGGTGGAAGTGCTGTTTAAGTTTCGTGAGTACCGAATTGCCGTGACTGGAGACATCCGCGAAATGTTCTTTCAGGTACGCATGAACCAGGCGGATCAGCGAAGCCAGATGATATTTTGGGATGATGGCAACAAACCAAACGGCGAACCGAGCGTGTATGCAGTCTCCGTGATGACCTTCGGCGCGGCATGCTCACCCGCTAGTGCCCACTATGTGAAGAACTTAAACGCTGATAGATTCGCTGATCGGTTTCCCAGAGCGGTAGAGTGCATTAAGTACGAGCACTACGTAGACGACATGCTGGCCAGTGTCGAAACCGTGGATGAAGCAGTCACCTTGGCGGAGAACGTGCGGTTTGTGCATTCTGAAGGCGGCTTTGAGATTCGCAATTGGTTGTCCAACACGAAGGAAGTATTGCACAAGTTGCGGTGGGGAGACAACGAAAACGCATGCGTCGACATGAGCTCCATCCAAGGCACCGAGAAGGTGTTAGGTATGTGGTGGAATACGGCGGACGACACCTTCACCTTCCGCATTAATCCACGTATGGACGAGAAACTGCTGGCAGGGACTAGACTGCCTACTAAGCGAGAAGTACTCAGCACGCTTATGAAGGTCTACGATCCTCTGGGTCTCATTGGTCATTTCCTAATGTTCCTTAAAGTACTGTTGCAGGATGTGTGGAGATCCGGTACTCATTGGGACAAGATGATCGATGGCGAAACTGCGGACAAATGGCTTAAATGGATCAAACTACTACCGAAGCTGGAACACTTATCGATCAGGAGGTGCTATCGAGACGTGACGTCGTCGGGCGTGTCAAATGTGCAATTGCACGTCTTCACCGATGCAAGCCAAAGTGGGATGGCTGCAGTTGCTTACCTGCGGTTCGAGGAAAATGGTGTTGTGGAATGCGCTCTTCTTGGTTCGAAGACTCGGGTGGCCCCGCTGAAACTTCTATCGGTACCACGGCTGGAGCTTCAAGCGGCGGTAATAGGAGCGCGGTTTGCAGACTTCGTAGTAAAGGCGCATCGGCTGAACATCACTCGGAGAGTGTTCTGGACGGACTCGCGAAACGTAGTAAGCTGGATAAGATCGGACCAC
>KZ064146.1:2007-23843 GCA_002091835.1 Anopheles maculatus | reverse complement strand
CGATGCGGAACAGTATCGTGCTTCGCTTGTGGCCAAACCGAAGCGTAAGTTGATCTTTTTTTTGCGATGACATCGAAAAAATGGACTAGTTAGGGACAGATGGTAAGATTGTTCGGCTAAACCTGAAAGAACTGAATGAAGAAGCTTACTCGAGTTGGGCTTCAACATCAGCTTCTGTTGTTCGATCGTTACGTTAACATAAGAAGCTTCAAAGGGCGGCCCGGTGGTAGATGCGACACCGGCGCCGGTCTTCACACGGCAGGAACGGGGTTCAAGTCTCATCTGGGGGCCGTTTCCCCACAGTGAGGACTGACTATCCAACTATGCGGTAACAATAAGTATAGTAACCCAGAAATGGTAGACATGACCTAAGAGGTCGTTAGGCCAAGTAAGAAGAGAAGCGTTAAAAGATGTCCAAGGACTAACGGACAGGGTAGAAACATAGAGAACAAGGATGGTGCGTTATTGACAACGAAAATTAAACGAAGCTTGCGCCTGATCAGGTCTGCTTTCCAGGATCTCAAGAGCTCAAGAACAATTTAGAGCTTTGAAGCAATATAAATTAGGTAATATGGAGTTTTACGAAAAGGAACGAAAAGGAAAAGATTTGCCTGGGGAACTCCTTACGATCTAGAAAACCAAAACAGACTGGTATCTCTATTAATTACCGAATCAATTCAATTACCAATGAACAGTGGGAGTGTTTAGCAGAGTTTGTAAAATACTTAAATTGACTCCATTTTTTAACGCATAAACACATAGTGCTCTTATTTCCCATAAAAAACCCTTTAATTTATGTCAATATCCTTTGTTTTTTAGCAAATCCTTCGCCAGCCGACACCAACACGTCAGCAGCACCACAAACCGTCCAGGACAATGAATCTTCATCCTCGTCAGCACCGTTGGCAAGGCTGCAGAACGTTCTGGACGGTTACCGCGATGGTCCGCTGGTCGGTTTGGAGTACATCATCGAGCTAACGGACGCAGCCACCGGAAGCGAACCATTCTACAGCTGCCTACTGTGCAACCTGAACGACAGCAACGAGAGCGGCATTACGACGCACATGATCAGTTTGGACCATCGGTTCAAATTTCTCGAGAAACACTACCCGACCGTGCGCAAAATGTTGGCCCCGCACCGTAACGCGAGCCAGGAAAACGGTGGCCCAGTGTTTTGCCGTGTCGTGCAAACGGTGTGCGAAGCGATCGAGGATCATCACGGTCGGCTGATACCGCAGGTGTACGACGCGTCCGATTTTAATCGCAACCGTGTCAAGTACGGCCAACAGATCTCGTTCGGTAGCCACTTTGACGAGCGAACCGGGCCAAAGTTTGTCGAGGTGATCGATGCCAAGGTTTTGCAGGATCTGGCTAAAGCGGATGGTGGCGCGGGGCAGGTGCAGGGTGCCCCGAAACGCTACCGCAAACGGGAAGACCGCAACAGTTTGGATTCCATTTCCAGCCTTAGCAGTGACAACTCGATGCTAACGATTTCATCCAGCGGTGACAATGACGAACGTGGCCGGCAACGTCAACGAAGTCCACTGAACGGGGGCGGTCAGCAACACCACCGCGCACAGCAACAGCGCACACACCCGCGCGGTGGAAATGCGGGCCAATCGGAGCGGCAGCTGTTGCCGACACCGCGCGAACTGTCTCAGCAGTCGGCGGCGATCGCACACGAACGCTACAAATGGGAAAAGTATCGCTGTACGGTGGATATAGCGGTGGCTCAGCTTACGAAGCAGTTGAAAGATTACGAAAAGAATCCGGAAAAGCATCCACTGTACTCGGAGGAGTGGAAAAAGTTCTGGAACCGACGGTACAAAGAGCTGCAGGCGGAAAAGAAGGACCCACAAAAGCACAACTTCAAACCGGAATGGATCGAATTTTGGACGAAGCGCATGAAGGATCTGCACGAGGAGGAAATCGCCCGCAAAAAGGTGGAAATTCGTACGAAAATGAACCTCCCGGTGGAGGACGAAGAGCGTACGGAAGAGCTACGGGAACAGTTTGTGTTGCGTGTGCCACCGCCAACCAAGCGCCCACGGCCGGGCGATCCTAAGGGCGCGGGTAGTGCCGAAGCACCGATCCTGATCGAAGTGAATTCCGACGAGGAGGAAGACGATTACAAGGGTGGTCAACCGATGCGAAAGAGCAGCCGCTCGTCTGGCCGACGTGTGGATTATCCCGAGACAAGGAAACGGTCTACCTCCCGCTCCCATCGATCGCGCAGTCCGATCAGCGAGAATGAGTTTGATGGGTACGCGAGAAGCCGTTCGCACCGGTCCGGTCCACCGATGGAGCATCGGGGCGAATGGTCCGCCGATGGCGGCAGCAAGCATCAGCGGGGTGGGCCACCACCGGCCCGCGTAGATTACGACGAATGGGCCAAAAACTATTACGGCCCCAACAAGAAGGTGTTTGTGCGGACCGAGTTCGATTCGGACAATACGCCGCTCAACTTTATCGCGGTCTGCCGACTGCTGACCGCGTTCGAGGAGTATCTGGGCAGTCTCGGGCCGAAGGTGATCGATCTGATGGCGAAGGCGCTTGCGCTCGAGAAGGTGAAGGCGAATTCGGCCGACGATTTGCTGCTGAACGAGGATAACTGTATGTTTTTGGAAACGGTCAAGGAAAAGCTGAAGGGCCACATGATGGCGGAAACGATCGATCCACCGAAGATGGTACCGATCAAGAAAGCCGTACGAAACATTGCGCGCCTACTGCACGAAGCGTCCAAGCGGGAGCAACCGGCTAAACCACCGGAAGACGAAGTGTCCCGTGATTCGTTGCCGGCTAGTGAGGTGGCCACACCGACGGCAACCGGTGCATCGTCGGCTGGGGGTGGAATCCAGCTCGACAAGCTGGCGGTGGCCGAACAGCTGGCCAAGATGCTCGTTGCCCAGGGCAAATCGGATTTCACCACGGACGAGCTGGAAGAGTTGATCAACGTGTACGTGGCCATGGCACAGATGTCCCGCGAGCGAAACACAATCGTTGATGCGAAAACGTATATGGCAACGGTGCCAACGCCACCGCAGCCTACTGTCGCCGTACCATCGGCGGTAACACCGAAAGAAATTGCTGTTCCGGTCGCGGCGATTCCTGCCATTGCAACGAAAGCACCGGAGCGTGTACGGCCGGAACCTACGGCGGGCCCGACTGTGGGCGGAAGTGGTGCTCGGTGGAATGAAAAGAAGAGCGATGTGATGCCCCCGGTTCGTACCGGAAACTTTGGAACGAGCATGGCGGAACTGGACGATGACAATTCGTCTTCAGGCACACTGGAAAATTTGACCGATTCCGATCTGCAGACGTTGCTGCAGAGCTTCAAGGATCTGTCGAACGACGAACAGATGCATCTAATATCGTATCTGCGGAAGCTGGAGCGCACGGAACCGGACCGTGTTGAGCGATTGCGTCGTTACGTGAATTTCGATGCCTGGAACGAACCGTCGCGTGATGCTGGTGGACGGCCCGGCAAGGGTGACAATGGTGGTCGACGAGATGTGCACAGTCGGCTGTCGGATATGGATGAGCATAGCTATACCGAACACGACGACGACGACACTAACTTCGATATGTTCCGGGCGTCCGGTCCGGTTGCCGGAGCAGGAAATCGTAAGCCACCGGGACAGATGCCATCGTCCAACAGTAACAATCGTGAACAACAACAACAAAGACAACAGCCGATTCAACGTCCTCAACAGCAGCAGCAACAACAACAACAACAACAGCAACAGCAGCGACCGAAGAGCGCACTACAACAACAACAACAACAGGCACAGCAAATGCCGCCACAGCAGAAAGGACCCAACAACAATATGTTCGTAGATTCCGAAGACGAAGACGATTACTCTTACGACGATATTTTGCGGGCGGCATCGAAGAACGTATCCACCATTCCGTCACAGCAGCAGCAAGGGTCAAAAACGCCGGCCGATGCGTATGACACCAGCTCGAACCATTCGCACCGTACAAACAATGAAACGACGGGAAGCGGTGGTGGAACAGGCGGTTCGACCGCCATCTCACTGTCCGACACGCAGAATCTGATCGCCAACTTGATGGAATCGCTACAAAAGTCCGTATCGGATGCTAACAGCCATAAAGCGTCGCCCGGAAGTGCGGGCACGAGCAGTAACTACACCAACCCGATCACGACGATCGGAGGAACGCCGGGCGGTGACGTTGCAGCCTCGTCCATGCCCGGTAAAGCTGCAAATTCTGCGCCGAACACTGCCTCGATGTATCCGTCCTTCGCACAGCAACCACAACTGCAGCAGCAGCAACAGCCAGGACCACCGGGCATGCCGATGCATTTCGTTGGACAGCAGGGGGGTGTACAACCGGCCATGGGGGGCCATATGCAGGGACCGGCAGGACAAATTCCAACACAATTTCCCGGCCAGTACATGTATACGGGGCAGATGTTTGGTGCGAATGCAGCTGCCCAGCAGCAAATGCAACAACAGTACGGTGGCTATGGTAATTATGGTTACTACTAAAGAGGAAGGAAGATTTGCGGAACTCGCGTAAACACCCGAACGTGGCGCGGAATGCTTCTTTGGTTGGCATTTTTTTTATGTCAAGCTGCCATTTTTATGCGGCAGCTTTGCTGACGAATGATGATGATTATTATTACTTTTTTTATTGCTTAAGAAGTAGAATGAAATGAAATCTTACGCAGGAACAACAGAGAAATACAGATGGAATTAAATTTGAAATCGAAAAACGAATACCACCTTGAAGCATTGGGAAGAATGGCGTTTGAGATTTGGTTACGAGTGAAAGAAAGGTAGACATGAAGATGGGTTTCTTTTTGAAGCTGTCGAAGAAATATTCTCCTAGTATTCGTTTCGTGTAGGTCTCGCACATCAATAGAGTTTCGTTAATATAATTGGGTAATGTAATAATAATAAAGTGTGTTCAAGTTTCGTTTATGATCCAAGAGTGTTTTCATCTTTTGTGCAACACTATTTTGGAAATTAAAGTATTTTGACCATAAAGATGTTTACAATCGAGCCCATTGTACAAATGTCAAAATTAACAATTGTCAAAGTGGTTAACTGTCAATAGAAACAGACGTAAATAAACGTGATTTCGTAGCGACATGCGGTCAGTTTGTAACGAGTCGATAGTAATCTGTATCTTTTCAGTGTAAAAAACGAATTATTTCACCCAACACAAACACAACACCATGCCGGTAGAAATGGAGGACGACTTTTCCGACGATGGTGCGCGAAATGAAAGCGAACAAGACGATGAAATCGATCCGAAAGCACACGCGAAGCTGATCGACGGTATCAACAACCTGACCGGTTCGCACTTTATCCGTGAAGTGACCCGCACGGAACCATCGCTGAAGCGGACCGAGTTCGGACTATCCAAAGCGAAAGATGAAAAGGTGCGGCTGGGTGATCTGGTAAAGTTGTTTACCAAATCGAAAAAACACACCGCTGTGGTAAAGCAGCTGGACAAGCTCAAGAAGCGGCAACCGCTGGCACAACCGCTGGAAAAACCGGTCGCCGATAGGATTGAGCGAAAGGCGGGCTTCGAGCGGGTGCAGAAAGATCTTGACCGATGGGAAGCGGTCGTGACGGCCACGAAAGTTGCACCGCAGATGGTGTACCCGTTGCTTTACGGTGGAACGACCGTTCACGATGCACCACCGAAGAAGCTGTCCGAGTATCGGGTAAAGACGAAGCTGATGGAAGAGCTGGAGGGGCTAGAGAAAGAGTATGCCGGGCCGGAGGGTGACGATACCGATGACGCGAGTTCGGACGATAATGGGCAGAACTACGAGCTGACGCTGGAGGAGATGCGTGAGAAGCAGCGCGAACGTGCCCGGCAGAAGATGCGCGAATCGTACGAGATAGCGAAGGGTCGCCGTTTGAACAAGATCAAGAGCAAAAAGTATCACCGTCTGCTGAAGAAAGACAAACTGAAGGAGCAGATGAAAAAGTTCGAAGAGCTGAAGGAAAAGGATCCCGAGGAAGCGCTCCGACAGCTCGATCACATCGAGAAGCAACGGTTCCAGGAGCGTATTTCGCTGCGGCACAAAAATACGGGCACATGGGCAAAAAATCTTCAGGTCCGTGCAAAGTACGATATGGAGGTGAGGCGCGAATTGGCCGAACAGCTTGCCATCGGGAGAGAGTTGACGGCGAAGCGTATGCAGCAAGGGGACAGCAGTTCCGAGTCGGATGGTGAAACGGTACCGATGGTGGCCATCGGGAGAGAGTTGACGGCGAAGCGTATGCAGCAAGGGGACAGCAGTTCCGAGTCGGATGGTGAAACGGTACCGATGGTGAGCGGGAAAAGCGGTGCGAATCCGTGGACGGTAAGTGGTGGTGTGCATGAAACGCTTGCTAACGTTGAGAAGAATCCTAGCGGCGGATATCGCAAGTATTGGGAGGAACGTAATCAGATTGAACAGATAAAAAAGCAGCTAAATGGAGATGATGTGCGAATGAATGTAAAAGGCATGGAAGAGCAAGCGAATGACGATGGAAATCATGCTGTAGGTGAAGATGAGAAATTCAAAGAAAATGGAACTAAAAGTAAGAAAAATGCTAAACAGAAGGGCGTGAAAAAAGGCACGAAGAAAAGCAAGAGTAAAGTTGTAATGGCATCCGGTAGCTGGGAAGTAGAAGATATCGATGCAGAGCAGTTAGAAAAGAGCAAAAACACGAGCTCGAAAAAGAAAGCTAAAAGCAAACGAAACGATAATGTAGCTAGCGTTGAGCAAATGTTCCAAGAAGCTGAGGATCTGATCGAGGATGTATTGAGCAATAAGCTGAAAGTTGTGCAACGTCACATGCAGGATGATGAGGAGGAGACGAAGGAAAAGAAGAAGGAGGCACGCAAATCAGAAGAAAAGAAAGAAAGTTGGAAGGATTTAAGCTTTAAGCAAAAGGCTAGCTTAGCTGATGCAGACGAGCAAATGAATGAAACTGTAGCGAGGGCAGCAGCATCGGATCAATCACCTGCACAGGCCACACTGAAAGCTACACAGCTGACGAATGGTACAGTCACCGGTCCAGCGGTAAAACCATCGTCCGCCGAAATCAATCTAAAGCAGGTGGTGCAAATGAAACCGAAACACCTCCTAACAGCCCTTCCGAACACGATCGTATCGGGCGAACTGTCGGAAGATGAGGACGCGAACGATGCACACCGACTCACGATTGCGGAAGCGTTCGAAGATGACGATATTGTGGCGGACTTTGCGAAGGAAAAGCAGGACGAGCGTCAGAAAGATATACCGCAGGAGATTGAGCTGTCCCTACCGGGATGGGGACATTGGGCGGGTGCGGGCATTAAACCGCCGACGGAACGGCAAAACGCTCGGAAGCTGTTTAAACCACCGCCAACGCTAGCACGGCGCGACGACAACCGCGATCAGGTGATCATCAACGAGGATGGATTGAAGAACGAAAAGCTAAGCAAACATCTGGTCAACGAAGTGCCGTTCCCGTTCGTGACGGTGAAGGATTACGAGGCATCGCTGAGGGCTCCCCTGGGCCGGTCGTTCATACCGGAAACGGCACATACAACGATGGTGCAGCCGCGCATTGTTACCAAGCAGGGTGCGGTGATTGCACCGATGAAGAAGGATCTGTTGGTGGAGGGGCGGGCAAGGTTGGCGAGGGTTCCGGCCAATACTACCCCCCACCCACCCCCCCAGAAAAAAAACTCGTGAAGCATTGGACCCCAATTTCCTCACCGCTCAACGCCTCAAAACGGCTTCTTCCGCCACTGGAGAGACTAAAAGTATTACTCATCTCCAAGAACTTCCCAGAGTTGTTGTTGTTAGTAGATTTTCAGAGACTTTGGGTCTCTTGGACCTCTTTCGTCTCTTACCACCCAGAGTGCTTGAGAATGATTGTGTGAAGATAGCAGTAATTATTGTTCAAATGTTCAAGATTCAAGAACATGTTCAAGAAGGTAAAAGGTGACTTCACAACTACTGTGAATATGGATGGACGATTATTTTACACAAATACGATTATGGTTGAAGTCAACTTTAAATTTCTCTATGAAGCTCTTAGCGCGAAAATCGGATGAGTTGGGCGAAAGAATGGTAACTAATTTGGTATCTAGTTGGCAGGTGTTTCGATGTGTGTAGGGTATCCATGGCAATCAGTAAGGATATGGCGGACCGTGATGTCGACGCCACTAAATCTGCATAGTAGAGGATTGCCAAAAAATGAACTTTTTGAATGTGTTGCTAAGTCTTGCCTAACAAATTCTTTATGGTTTTGGAGACATATACATATTAGGCATGACCAATCCGAATCTTTGCTGTGAACGCGAATGAACAGTCTTCAGTACCCTGCTAACAATCACAGAATTTTTCGGCATCTTTGAAGTCGTCCAACAGTTTACCTACATATCTAAAGTCAAAAATCAGCACCGACAACAACATATGATCCGCTCTACCACCTGTTCGGAGAACTTAACATTGTGCAGTGAATTAAACTCGTAAGGCTCCGGTAGGCTGGACATGTCATGAGAATGGTACCGGACGACCCAACTCGGGAAGTAATTAAATGAAAATGAGAAGGTCTGATGGCATTATAATGGCGTCGAGGACTTCTGTAGCAGAACAAGACCGCCAATCAAGTAAGTACATATCAATGTTTTCCACTCTAAGAAAAACGGATCACGGGTGAGAACGTTGTACTGACACGAAAAGATGGCTAAACTACGCCATCCAAAACAGGATTCAACATTATAGATAAGTTCAGTGCTAAATCCAGTCATACTTTTTATCAGATCTCTCGTCAGATCCGTTGTCCGCCTACCTGGTATCAGAAAGGACCTTGATTAACCTAATTAATACCTCATAATCATGGCCTACATGCCCTAATAAACATAACCTCCAAAAACTGTCATACATTAGCGCTTTGAAGACAAGAGGAACATTAGCCTGTGACGGTATAGTTAAGAATAGTTAGCTGAAGTTTACTGTTTCAAACTCAGTTTTGCAAGCTAAGATTGTGCTGAAGTATCTTATCTTACCACACAGGAACCGTCCGCACGAACAGCGTTGCTGTTGACTAGCCTATGAGTTTCATACAAAATACGATGACAGTTGAACTCTTTGATATCGTGATTCCGCTTCAATTAAAGTCCGCATTCGGATTTGAACATTTCCTTCGGTATGTGAGACAGTCCAACTATACACTGCACCACGATTATAGTGTAGAATTGGAGTCATTAAACATATGCAAGGGGCTGGATCGCATCTAAGTTTCGCTAAAATCATTTAGAAAATTTCCCTATCCCTATTAATACTGGTTGCGACTACGTCATACGGAAAGCATACCGCATATAAATATTACGGCCCAGCTCCTTCGTTAGCTGTTGATTAGGGAAGCTACGTGAGAATGAGTTGAATAAGATTTCCGCTGCCTATTACCAACGGTAGCAAAAAAAAACTTGGAAAATAACGTTGTTGTTCCTGATGTGTGACAAGAACAGGTCTTTTGTAACTTTATCATCACGAAGCGCGTTACAAGCAACGATGCTGGGCGGTTGACGCAGAAGTCCTTAAAGCTTCCTGATGCCACTTTGCGATGCTGTTTCGTAGAATGTTTAGCGTTAAAGAATTTTTTAATAATGAACCATTTTTCCCAAGGCTCAAAGCAGCAATCCGGTTTCTGGTGCAAAGAATGTTTCGCCTTCAACACAAACTGCGTAGGGCGAGCGATTGATGGGAATACACACGACCAACAACACTACCCTCAGGCGGAAAGTTAGGTTGAGTTAATTAAATCAGGCACTGTAATTATGACACTCTTCCAGTGCCTTGCTAGCAAGAGCGTTTAATTGACGCACTGCTTCGAGCTTAAGATTTATCTAGCCGGATTGATTTCGTTGTGTCAAGCGGTGAGCAATAAATGGCGTAGGATTTATTTCCTTTGGCAGGCGTTACTTCATACAAAAAGAGGAACACAAAATGAGAATCATGCTGTAATGTGTGCGTGTAAGTAAGGAGTGAATAAAACGATTCCCGATTGCCATCCATCATTGTTCGCCCGTCAGCACACAATGGCTCATCCGTTAATCTGGGCCGGTGTAAAAGCATTCATGCGTTTGCTGGCAATCGGATAGACCGCGATTGAGGTGGTCCGATGGGATGGACGAAAAAAAAAAATCGGTAATAGTGCGTCCGCATGGTGCATTACTTTTTCGAAGTTTTCGTTTTTACAATTCAATAATTATGAAATGAAACCCCCGATCGGAAGCGGAAAAGTCACAGCCCTGCCCGTGGCTCTTATCCACGCTGTAGAGGACGTTTTTGCGGTTGTGGCGTTTTGTTGGTGAATACTGTTTGGTGAAAGTGTAAAATGGAATGGTTTTTTTTTTGTGGGCTTGGGGTGTTTAAATATTTCCTCGAATCGGGCTTGTAACGTAACGAGCATCCATTTTTGTTCCAATTAATTTGAAACGGTAGGGGTTCTCGACGGAATGTCGTATCCGTCCTAGAATAATTTTGCTAATTTTTATGTTTGGTTAAGGCATTTCATGTTACTAGCTTATAGATATGCATAGTGATTTGTTTATAAGACGAAAGTATTAATCAACTTTACTGCCAAAATGACTGACAGCCTTAGAGAAGGTAGAACGAATGTTGTTGTTTTAAGTCACTCTTTTAATCGGAATAATTTTTACTACTTATGATCGTTTTTATGTATTTTATCGTTTCGTTTTTTATGAAACCTACGTCATCGTTCGTCTATTCCGATTAGAGTAAATTTAGCACCCACAGCAACAACGAATTACCGAGTCTCTGTAACTATCTTCTGGGTTTCAGACTGCGGACTTGCTACATGTCTTGCTGTATTGACATACTGTACAGATAAGATGTACAGTGATGGAAAATACACTAAGACCACTCTCAGAGTAATTTGACAAGATCTGGCACAGTAGTATCATGCGTTTCCGGTAGATTCAAGGGCATCCAGATACTAGTGGCAATTAATTCGAACTTCGATTGCATGAAAGTACATTGGTGTGGTCTACAAATTATCAACAAGTATGTTGGCATAATAACTTAACTTTATGAACGCTTATACAGCTAATAAGGGTCCTTAGTAAGGCACTTTTTCGAACAAATGCTGGGTTAAAACTGCTTTTTGTTTTAAAAAGTTGTAAAATGGCAAATTTTTAACAGTTTTACTAAAAGGCAAAACATTTTAATTGTTCCCATGAGTGCCTTGTGTCTTTAGTGGCCGTGGTGAACAGAACAGTGGGTAATATAATTGTAAAAACCATTTTTTTAAAAGAATAGTACAAAAATTTGTTAATAAATTAAATTTCCTTTAATTAAAATACACGTCTGTATGTTATGTTTGTATATTTTACAAACATTAAATAACACCGGGGCGGCCCGGTGGTGTATACGATAGCGGCGCCGGTCTTCACACGGCAGGACCGGGGTTCGAATCCCGGCGGACAGCCTCCCCGTACGCAGGACTGACTATCCAGCTACAGGTAAAAACTAAATCACAGAGAGCTAGCAATAGCAGGCCAAGCCTCACGAGGTTGTAGTGCCAAAGAAGAAATAACATTTCCATAAGTTTAGAGCATAATTTTCCATGTTTGATAGTTATGTAAATAATTAATACAATCAGATATAATACTTAAACGAAGTTTAAAATGGTAATTGGAGACTGTTAAGGGAATTGAATGGAAAGATGTCTTATAAGGATCTTGGAAGACCTTCTTTATTGGCCTAACGACCGCTTAAGGTCATGCCTGCCATTTTTGGCTTACTAGATTTATTGTTACAGATGAGACTTAATCCCCGGTCCTGCCGTGTGAAAACCGGAGCCGCTGTCGCATCTACCACCGGGAAGTCCTATAAAGTTATGTTTTTTCATAAAGATCGGCCTGACCGTATTACTATAAAGGATTTTTACTATTCAGAGATTATTTATTTTATAGTAAGCTGGCAATACTCGAATTTTTAATAACTTTTACATAAAACCAAAACCATTATACAAGACACCATTGGGTCACTCGTGTTCCAACATTTATTCTATGGAGCCTCTCTGGGCGGCAGGATCGGTGGCGGTCGCTCACTGCATTGAGCATTAGATCCGTCTGAAGAGGACGGTTACATTGCACTCAGCAACGGTACAGTACCTTCAAACATGCAGGATCATACAGAAGGCCAAACATACGGTTAGCTTTGTCGAGAATGAATGTCAAATGATGCTGAAACTTCTTATTTGGTCGATTTTGAGATTCTTCATAGAAAATACACGATTACACGTCAAGTCCACATAATGTGTATCGCCGATCTCTCTCTCCAAGGAACCTATACGGATCAGACAATAGTTGAACAGCCCAATTTGAACAACTTCTTCGGCTTCTTGGTGGTTAGTTGTTGTATGTAAAACCACCTCTAGAGGCTTACTTGACATCGTTTTACTCGTAATTGGGCAGTCAATTTTTGAGTAAGGAGAGGTGATCCTAACGGATTTCAATACTTTCCGGTACTGCCATGTAAAAACCGGGGCTCCGGGGTCCTTCTTACAACCTGAACTCTAGGTGTACGGTGTATATCATCCTTGATGATGAAGACTAGGTCATCAGATTTACAGACATTTTTTGAGAGATTTCTATGTTCAAATCACACTTTCCTTTTGTAGAATGTAACAACCAAAGAACCAAAGAAGACAATATCCAATGAGATCATTTCCATACTTAATCCAAATACTTAACTATTATTTTTAAATCGACATATTGATTCGGTCAGAATCCTAGCACAGTATAACCTTATTTTTTTATGTTATAAATGGTTAGTTTCGGTCATAATAGAGACGTCCGTAGATGGCAAGAAGCGAAGCATGAAAATCACATTCTATAAATAAAGTTAAAAACCCTGCAATTTTTGGTTCTTTTCTACAAACCACATGAAGCGCCCGAAGCTTTCGATAATTATAAATGATTGCTGTAACCAACACATTTTTTGCACATCGGACCTTTAACCCTCCATTCGGTGAGGCAAATAAAACACACACAAACGATCGAACTTGAAGGATTTAAATACCTGGGTTACCGTTAACCGTTTCTACCCAGAAATCATCCGGTGGCAGTACCAAATTATGAATCACACTTTGCCATAATTGGGACACCATAAAACCAAGTCCCACCCTGGACGAAATTAACCATTGGACGTTGGATTTAATGCTTCAGTTTTCACTCGAAGATTGGATTTAATGCTTCAGTTTTCACACACACACACACGGACGATTGATTCCCGTTTCACTTTGATTGAGCACCGGTGGTCCGAAACCTTTATCCACAAAGGCCCTATTATCCCTTAGTCCCGTAGCCGTCGCCGCCGCCGCCGCAGTTACGCCAGCAAGATAAGCTTTTTTTTTGGTTGTGTTTTTTTTTGTGGTTTTGGTATCGTTTTTCAATCATTACTACTTACAGCTACTGCAGCAACAGCCCATTGTGTGTGTGTGTGTTTTTGGTGCAATAATCTCGTGCGGCAATCGGACAGATCGTTTCCCTTGTGCTGTTTCTTCCGATATTGGTTAGATTTCGCGCGTTTTTCTTTCAGCTACTTCCGACACCGATTGGGACCATTTCCGGTTCGTTTAGATGTTGCCGCAACGGAACAGAAGAACCCACTACCGGACGGTACCACTATGACCGACCGACTGAAAAAGCTCCAATCCGGATCTGGTGCAGACAGCAGATTTTATCAATCGACCGCACCCTAAGCAACCCCGTATGCGGGTCTCTCGATTCGATAAGATATTACCACACGGATAAGATACAGTCGGCTGTGTTACAGTTCTAGCTCGAGCAGTAACCACGGTGGACAATCAGGCAACCGACCAACAAACCGACCGGAAAGGTGAGTCATGGTGTGAGGCGAGCTGAGCGAGCGCAAGCTTATCGAAATGATTTCTGCCTCGAGTCGATACCGATAACGAACTTGGAAATTGAAATACTAATGAGTATGAGTATCACCAAACAAAAACACGAAATAATAATAAAAACTTGAGGAAAGAGGGTGGTAAGATACAAGGCGGTGGCTGTGACTGGTGGCTCCCCGAAAAAGAGGTCGCTGTAAGAATAAAATAAATAAACCACACAAATCAACACGAGCGAAGAGCTGTCGAAAACCGAAATATTGGGACAGCAGTTGTTTGCTTGCCAGTGATAAGCCATTACCTCCCAGCTTACTCACCGACACCACCGGGCAACCATAAAATGTGGGTCACAGTATCGCAGAATTGCTGGAATTTAAGAATTGTTGGCAACACTTTTCATAGAATTAGAACCCGTAACAATGCGAGCAGTTTGTGTATGAAGCACGTTGCACAAGGGAAATTTGCTTAACGTTGGAAGAGTTTTGCTGGTGGTAGTGGTGGTCGGAAAACGTTATTGTTTGCTAATGATGGTTAAGCTGCTCCAGATGTATCTTCTGTTTCGAGTGCTTCAAGCGAAAGCATAGTTTCCAAGGGCTAAAAGTTACAGCTCCATTTATTCCCTGTTTTTAGGAAGAGTGGTTTGTTCCCTTTTCCTTCGTTCACTTGCTGGAATTTATTATTTTTTTTCCTAGTACAGCCAAGGATAAAGGACTAGTGGAATACAGTTTTTTTTATACATATTAGATGAATAAAGTTGGTTTAAAGCTAAACCTAGAACAGTATAAAACCGATTGTTGTTCAAGTGAAAGGAAAATATTTTTCATGAAATAAGCTGGCATTAGTAAATTACAAAAGTAATTCGAGTAGCGCCAGTGCATTTTGACAGTTGTTTTAAATGGCAACTACTTGGATATTAGTAAAGAATTAATTAGATGTTCCAACCAGTGAGCAACTCATTGAAACGTGTTTGGAATGAGATGATTCTCAATGCTATCATCAAACCTTTCGGACTTGTAGAAAATGAAACCAAAGGCATTGTGGTTGACTTTCTCTTAGGGAGCACGTCTAGTAGACATGGCCTGGTGTCCAATCTGTTACCAGGAAACTCGGTCCATGGCTGCACTCGTCCACCTCCGGCTGCATCCGATCTCCCCCAGGTCGCCAATAACTCCACTCGGTCCAGCCAACGAGCTCGCTGTGCTCTTCTATGCCTCGTGCCGAAAGGGTCGCTGACGTGCACCTTCCTGACAGGGCATGAGTCCGGCATCCTCATCCTCAGCAAGCTCGTGGTTCATTCTTCTTCTCCACACGCCCTGCTCGCACGCACCACCAAAGATAGTCCGTAGCACCCGCCGCTCGAGTGCATTGGCGTTATCCGCCAGCATAGTACAAGACTTGTGCCCGTAGATGACTACCGGCCGTAGTCTTCTGGATCTCAGGAGCTTGTGGAGCCCTGAACTATTGTTATCCGAAGTTACGATCGTGCCAAGGTAGCAAAACTCCTCTACTGTCTCTAGATCGCCACCGTCAACTAATACTCTACTTCCGAGTTGTGCTCTATCACGGTCAGAACGGCAAGCAGGTACTTTGTCTTCGTCGCATTGATCCTCAATCCAATCTTATCGGCATCGCGTTTAAGTCACGCAACGGATGTTGATGTCATCCGCGAAGCCAAGGAATTGGAGAGACCGGGTGAAAATCGTGCCCCGGATGTCGAAGCTCGCGCTTCGCATGACACCTTCCAGAGCAATGTTGAACAGCCAACAGGAGAGTCCGTGCCCTATGAGATTCAAACGATTCCAACAGCATGTTCGACACTCTCACCTTGCACTTCACACCGTCCATTGTAGCCCTCAACAGCCGTACCAGCTTCGCAGGGAAACCGTACTGGCGTATGATGTTCCATAGCTCGGTACGGTCTATGGTGTCGTAGGCTGCCTTGAAGTCGATGAACAGGTGGTGCGTGAGGATCTAGTGCTCCCGGCACTTCTGGAGGATCTGCCGTAGAGTGAAGTTTTGGTCGGTAGTGGATTTCCCTTCAACAAATCCAGCTTGGTAGCTCCCGACGAAATCTGTAGCAAGGGGCTCAAGTCTGCAGAAGAGTATTCGGGACAGGCATCTTGTTGGTAGCATTCAGGACTGTGATGGCTCGGAAGTTAGCACAGTCCAGTCTGTTGCCCTTTTTGTGCACTGGGTAAATAACACCCAGTTTCCAGTCGTCCGGTAGTTCTTCCTGGTCCCATATCCTAACAATCAGCCGATGCATAATCGCGGCAAGCCTCTCCGGGCCCATCTTGAATAGTTCAGCCACCAGCCCATCGCTGCCAGTTGACTTGTTGCATTTCAGCTGTCTGATAGCACTAATGACTTCATCCAAGGATAGCGGTAGCACTTCGTCATTATCATGGTGATTGTGAACGTCGTTATAATGCGACTAGTACCAACGAGGCTAAACACAACTATTTTGCAAAACGGTATTAAATATGGTAAACTATTAGTTCCATTTTATATTCTATTGTGAATGAATTAAAGTATATCATGGAGGATAAGGCAGAAAATCAGATGATGTAGTTTATTTATTGCCCATTAGGCTAAGCTATTATGGACACTTTGTGCATCCAAACATCTCCGTTTATACCGAATGTGGAACAAAGCAAAATACGATCATGATCAAACATTAACAGTACAGATGTAAGTTACCGGCCATGGTAACAAAACCATAAGACGACAACGAGTGATCATCTTGCTTACGCGCATCTTTAAACATCAACATGATGGAGCAGCGAGGGAGATCACCGAAGAAACATAAACAACGTGGGACGATCGAACCACCGATTGATGATCGAAGAAATTATTTAATAAAATCAGTGTATACACCGGGGCGGCCCGGTGGTGTACACGATAGCGGCGCCGGCCTTCACACGGCAGGATCGGGGTTCGAATCCCGGCGGACCGCCTCCCCGTACGCAGGACTGACTATCCAGCTACGGGTAAAACTTAGTCACAGAAAGCTAGCAATAGCTGGCAGGCCAAGACCTCACGAGGTTGTAGTGCCAAGGAAGAAGAAGAAGAATACCCGGCACTCCGAGCGGAAAGGTTCTACTTTCTTTTTTTTAAAAAGCCGAAGGCGGACCACCGCTTGTAACTTGTATAAATAACGATTTATTTTATATTGGCAACCAATTTGGTTAAGCTTTCTTGTAAATACTACCTCAGAACATTCCAATTGATTTAAAGGAAATTTGTTACAACGTGTGGCAAACAAATAGCTAATAGTGAGCTGTTGTGTTAAAACACACCCAAGGAGATTGAAAAACGTTTAGTTTGTCAGTTAGCTACAGTTTATCGGATCAAAAGGATATCCTTCGTAAGAATGCCGGGAACGAGAGGTATCGTTACAAAGTTGCATCAAGAAAACTAATATCTCGGGTAAATCTATTCGGAGAATAATCAAAGCAAATGTACATGCAACTTTTACTGCCAGCGTGATATGTCACTTGGTAGCAGAATGTCCAAAGAAACTTTAAGTGATTCGTTCGTAGAAATTTCTTCAAGCAATAAATTAAAACCCTAGCAATACGGTCAGGCCATCCTAAAGGAATAAAAAAAAATGATAACCCTGTTCTTTGACGTAAAGCAGTTTAGTATTGATACTGTCTTAAATCATCGAACAAATCGCTCCATAACATCAGTCACAGTTAAGGACGTTCCCGAGAAGGTGGATTTTAACTTTCAAATCAAGCCCGAACGCAGCCCTCCGACATCAACAGCCACGTGAGTGAGATGCTTTGCCGACTTGTGTTTCTATACACGGACAACTGTTATTATCGAATGGGTTGAGGTTCGGGGGACTCTTAGGGGGAAGTTCGCAAATCATTGGATTTAAAGTTTATCCAATCGCCTTTCCATGGCATTGTAGGACATGCCGCAGCTAAAAACCAAGATATTAACCGGATATACCCAGGTGATACCCAGTATAAACACCAAAAAGGCAGTTCAACGAGAAACACGATCATCAGAGTACTCAATAACGGAAAAGTTGCGTGGGATAAAAAGCAAAACGGTGATCGATCGTTTACAATGGGTGCAACCGATACGAACCTTACAAAACGCTTTTAACACTGAGAATGGGACAACGATTAACTCACCGTAGCAGAGGAAAGACATACCATCAGTACAACTGTATCGTTTTTTGAGAACGTTTGTCTTGAGAAAACAAACCTTGAGAATATTGAGTAGTGGATAACAGTAGTTGAATTGGAACTAGCGCATCAAAACCAGGAAACAGAATATCATACTGTTTCTATCTTATCCTGCAACGAGGGCTACTAAAAATGGGAAGTCATACATCCGTTTCGATGGACACAGTATCTGAGGGTGACTGTTCTGCAAGCTGCATTACTGTCGTCATGTAAAAGAGATTTGTAATGAGGCATTACGGATTAGCAAAACATATTTACCGTCGCTCTTTTGCCGAACGAACGTGGTCCTAGGAGTAGCAGAAGGAAACATCTGGTAAATGTTGGAAGTAAGGGTATATGGTTGCTGAGAAACATATTGAAGTGAACCAGGTTTTAACCCAGCTGCTTACGGGACATGACTATGACTCAGCATGGAGTAAAACGGAGTCGTCAATGGAGTGTATCTAATATGTATTCTGACCAAAGGACCTGGGATATAGTTTAACCGGTGGCCAAACTTATGCGAACGTTTCAGCGGAGCATCACAGTATTTATCGCAGCTGAAGACTATCAAAGACTTATGGTGAGTAGTAGCAAACATGCAGATGAATGCAGCTCTGCTTATTGATGACATGGGTCGACATGGCACACCTAAACGCATCAGCAAGGGTCGGATCGGGACGAGGAATGGTTTACTGAAGTAGCATGGAAATCCCATTAGAGGGTCAATGCGAAGTATGTTTGGCAGATTACCTTATGTGTTCTATTCCCACGTCAGTATGCCTTTTAAAGGTTCCTTCCTGTAAAAAAAACTAAGGGTTACGTGAAACTTTCAAACTCTTTAAACCGATTTCCAATTGAGAAAAGGAATATTTCAAAGTAAGATAATTTCGAAAATACTCCTGAGAACCAGGAATCTTCGATTTGAAATCCCTCCCATGTCCCGCGGTCTTTTTTTTTAAGTTAAGCACACTCTTCTTACTAAGGTATCGGTTTGAAGAATTCTATAACAAAGCATCCAACACATCGTTCCTGAATAATGCTCTATCTTTCAATTAATTATTGGTTTTTGGAACGTGGCTTAAGATTAAGATTCTCGTCTAGGTTTGTTCAGCAAATATAGCAATATTATTGGGGATGATTGATTGGAAATGCATTATTGGAGAATTTATATACTTAACCACCGCTTTATTAGTATTAACAACAACTAGGCCGTTGCGTTGATTACCAAAACTGTGTAGCTAGATGTTGAATTAATCTTTCTTCCAGAAATTCTGTTAGTCTCAACCTCTCTATCATGATATTATAAGTATAGTCTACGAGATCTTTTTAATGCTTCAAAATATCATTAGTTTACGATCACATTCTCACACCACATACTGTGCTGAGACACTCGCAAAACGCACACTACAAAATAATGCGTAAAATAATGAACTATTAGGCCCCAAATCGTTACCTAAACCTGCACATCCCATTAGTTCCGACGTTCCAATCGCACTCTTCCACTTCACTCAAGAACCCATTAGACGCATCAGACGCTCTTATTGCATTAAGAGCCCTCGCTCAAAAAGACAACCCACAATGACACTGCTGAACACAGCAAAGGGTCATATTTTCTGCCTGACCACCGGTTATAGTGTGTGTGTGAGCACGGTTGCTCATAAATTAGAACATTATTTGTTTCTCGTTTGTAATGAGCCACGTGTCGAGCCGTCGAGTGCCGTTGAACGACTAACGAAATGTCCAGTGGCGATGAAATATTTGCATTCCTAATGACATCCTCGTTGTTCGTAGCTCCGGTTTCGATCCTTGCAAAGCTTGTGCTTGAGCGCTGGCATCTTCTTGTCGGAACTCTCCGACTGCGAATGGGGTGAGTTATATTGAGCTTGTGATTCGGTTTTGCTTTGCCTCTTCAAAGCGATCGTCCAGCCGATGGTCAATATCCGGGGAAAAGCTTGACTCATTACTGGTTCGCTTGATGCACCTTCAGAATGTGGTTAGAGTGCAATGTACACAATTAATTGACCATTCTTCAAACGCCCACAGCTGGCAGAAAGAAAAAGGAAATCAACTGTTGGAGCGAGGTAATAGGAAGTCTTTTTTGTACAATTACGATGACTAAACCCAGTGCTACGGTACCCAGCAGCAGAATCTTTATCGGCAGAAAGAGCTCAACAGTAAACTCTCATTACTTACTGGTGACCTGGGTGGCCCGGCAATGACGAAACTATTTATTAAGTACAGATTCCTTTTGCCCTACCCCCTAACCAGACGACAATCAACCCCCACCCCCCCTCAAGTTCGCCGAGACTGAGGCGTAAATTCCAATCCCGAACCTTACCACCGGGATCGAAGGAGGTAAGGTAATTAATTAGAGAGGTTTATTGTTATGTTTCCTTCGTCCGCACGTTAACACTGGTGCCGATGGTGTACCGTGTGCAGTCTGCAGGCATGAGACGAGCAGACAGGTGGGCAGAGGAATTGAAAAGTGTGGTCAAATTGTGTGGCATACACTATCAATTTTCATTAACGACAGTGATCCGGTTTCGGGTGAACCAACCGACCCGTTTACCAGAGGTGTTTTAGTTACAAGTACGTCCGGACACTGTCCAGGAACACTGCAGGAGGCTGAAAAATAAATTGAATTTGTTGGGAGGCGATATTATTGTTTATGTTGCTATGGTCGTATAACCATGAGTTCCGGAATTTCCGGAATCGAAAGGAATGTCTATCAGATTTAGAAAATTTAAAAAGCAAATAAAGATAAGATATGCAAGTAAAATGGCGAATACTTTGGTTTTTCTCAGTAAAGGAGGACATTTTAATATTAGTTTTTTTTTTGGTTATGAACTTTTAAATAGTAGATTGAGTAGAGTCTTGCTAGAATCTACGTCGTACAATACAGAAATGCCACATGACATCCTTTAAGCGTAACACATGACACACAACAAACAAACATGAAAAAGACACATTTTTACAGTGTTTTTCCTAAGAAAGAAACAAGATAAATGATAATGACATTATAGAATCAATAAAAACGATGTGACAGTGTTTGTTGAACGTTACAAACGAAATTAGGTTCATTAGAGTGCAACGATAATGGAGCTAACACACGAACGGAATAAAAGCAAAGAAGCTCTAAGTAAAGAATGCTTGTTTTGTGTGTGGTTTGTGTACTGACGGCTAGAGGGCTGTCGACAGTGCTGTATACCGTGTACTTTTTTCATTGGGTCAAGCGTTGGCTTTTAAATCAAACGGTCGCCATAGGACTTGAAACATTATTTTAACCATTTGCAGAACGAAAATATCACAACGTTGGGTTGATGATGAGCTAAATGTTTTAAGGATTAGATGGCTGACTATATACACCTTTAACTGATCAGTTGTAGTGTGTGAAAAGTAAGTATAAATAAGATGTTCGCTATTGATTGTATTCAATTGATGCGGTTTAAATACCAATTTACATTTTGCCAGGTTTGTTCGTAACTTTTTACCTTTTTCAAACTTTATTATTTATCAACATATTGTGATGTGTTCGCGCGCACGCTTTCTTACTCACGTCGTCTGTGGGCGCACACGCGAACACACACTTTAGTGTGCGGAAAAATCGGTTCCGCTATCATGATGGTTCCGGCTGTCTTGATCGTCCAGGCGATCACAAAAATCTGGAGGAGATTTTCCTTACTGGATTGTTGGAGACATTGAGGCCTTACCTTGGGTAGGGGGACACTCAAAGCTCTTGAAT
>KZ064143.1:6039-23864 GCA_002091835.1 Anopheles maculatus | reverse complement strand
TACTGGTGACTAGTAACAACTGGTGATGAGTGTCGATGATCAGACAAGTGGGACGGAAAGAACGCCCGTTACAGAGATCTACGTTACAGGCAAGAAGATGTTAGAGGTGGGCAAGCTGGTCATGACCGACAACCAAAACCAGCGGAGCCACGACGCTGAGTGAGAAGGAAGTTTCATTTCCTTCGCAGCGGATCCTTCAGTGCTAAATGAAAAACAGGCAGCTTGTTTACGAAGCTGATGACAGGCGACGTTTTTCGTCAGGCGTCCTTGCTCGGCTCCAACCTTTGGAGCGTGATCTACGACAGTGTACATACTGGCTGCTGTGTTGCTTGTGGAGGTCCAGATCGTCGTGCTTCTGATCTCCGGTAAGACGCGGGGAGTCATTATAGTGAGCGGAGGAGGCGGTTTCACCTGGAGCTGGCCTCCACGAAGACCGAGGTGATGCTCATCTGGAGTCTGAAGAGAGGCTTGTCCGAGATCCCGTTGTAGGTAAGCGATGTGCAGAGGCAGTCGACAGAACCTATTGCTGGCCGCAGTAATAGATTCCATCTTGCGGTATGCTGCTCCAGTGTGATACAAAGCAGCCAGTACCTTGGAGTGCCGGAGATGTCTACATCGAATCCAGCGGATGACGACGCAGAGATCTGCTTGCAGATTCATGACCGCACAATACGAGGCCAAGGCGCTGAAATGTTTGCTAGTGGAAAACGTCCTAGTATGGCGCGACAGCTCCGTACCAAAAAGCGAAACAACACCATGCGTACCTGTCAGGAGTTGTTGGACAAGGACGCAGGGCAGGTTCATGCCAGCAGATTCGCGTTCTTGAAATCGCCATATAAACATCACGGAAAAATAGGGACGTAGACTAGTGTAGCGACCTTGCCCGCTACGATTTAGCTCCTAGGCATAAGATACAGATGTCCATAGAGGCGGCTAAATTAGGGCGGCCAAAGGTTCAGCGGCTCAATAAAAAGAAGGCTGAGAGAAAAAGAGACCGACATTTAGAGAATCGACGAAAGGAAGCCCGTTTCTCTCGAGTCAGGCAGAGTTGGTTCGCCGTGACCTAATGTAGGTTTTTTAGGAAAACGGAACATGGAGCGTGCTAATCAGCAGTATACTGTCCGTCCAACACAGCGCTAGATCGTCTGAGCAGCGCGAAACGAATGCTGGAATGGCACAAAAAGACCACGGATGATCCATCTGTGAGAAGAACGTCGCCGGAGTCGACGACTATCTGGCTGTAAAGAGTCCAAACCAACCACTCTACTTTCAAACCAATCACTCTACTTTTATGCAAAAAAAAGCCTTTAGACCAGTGTCTGTATAAAGCAGGGAAGCGTTGGAATATTTTCTACCACGAACAGTTATTGACAAACATTATAAATAAATAGGAGTCTAAGGACACTTCCTTTAAATACTCTTGAGGAACCTACGAAATCATCACCCAAGCATGATATCGTTCTAACCCTGTATAATGTATAACACAGATTGAACTAGAGCCAAGACAGCCATCAAATCCAAATTTCAAGACATTTAAGTTTGGGAATAAATAAATCCAGAGGCACACTCCTCAAGGAATCCTATGAACTCGTGTACAAAACATCAGTTAGACGACCAGAGTCGAGAGAGCAGAGGATGCAAATGAAATAAGGTTGGCTGGAGTTGCTTGCTTTGGGAATGAAACCATGTTAATTAGTGGATGAGTGTCCCACAATGGCAGAAAGGATGGACAATACATTTTGCGACTTGAAAAGTAATGTGTCTAATCATTCTTTCCATCACCCTCCTCGACTATTTATGGGTTCGTAATCGTAATTGCAGCATTATTTCACGGTATAAAATAACTCAATTCACCCCTTAATGCCGGTCCATTGATTTTTACAATGTCCAAAATATAAAAACAGCACAAGTTCATTCACTGCGTACCACTTAACTGTTGATAGCACATCATTTAGCTACCCACCAAGTAGTAGCACCGGAACGCGGGGTAACAATTTACCGACCGAAGCAAAACAAGCTCAACCCCGAAACTATTGAACCATTATTGCTGATCGTTAAAATATTGCCGATAAAGCAACAATCTTCTAGCGCGGTCAGATCGTTAAATTTAAAGACTGTTCAATCGGCCGACCCCGTCAAGAAAATGGAGTCAGAAGAAGTTTATCAGTATCGGTCAACAGTGCGCCTTCGAGGTGGATGCTTTGTTTATGAATCGGTTTAACATCCAGGGTTCAATGGTTTATCCGACCACCGCCGTTACTGGAGCTGTTGCTGTTGGGATCAATGGCTTTTTTGTTTTGGTACAGCATGCCAACAGGGCGTGAAGGAAGTGCTCGGTTTGGTAAGAGGAATTTCCAAAAACCTAACCGTCAAGCAGGCTCGAAAGTTCATTTTTTACCCTCTGCACGGTTACTCCGTTCGTCGGGTGCCGGTGCCGGGAGGGATTTTCCTGGAAAAACCACCCTGGCCAAAGAAAGGAAAACCACCAACATTCAGCATCCAGCATGCGTTTAGGAAGGTGGTAATCCCCCAAAGGAAAACATTCGCACGAGGGACTGGGGCAGGTGTGCTGTAAAATAAAACACGATCCTTTATCCCCGTTTCCCCACCCACAGACTCCTTGTTCCTTCCCGTTCCCTGTCGTACAGCTTTACTCGTATTACCTTAATAAATCCAATCGAAGGCGTATTTGTTCACGGCTGAACTTGCACCGTTGTTTTCAGCGTTTTCCTCGCGATAATCTCGCTTATGTAGCCCAGTAAGGGAAGAGACCTGTGGAAGATTTTCCACGTGGGAACCCGCACAGCGTGGGACGGGAGGCACAACAATCTTGCACTTTGTTAACAATCGATAAAACCGATAACCGTTCCGTTATTGCCCGCCTTAGTCGCCTCCATTACGGGTAACGATTTGTGGAAAATGATTTCTTGAGTTTTGCTGTGCCGCTTGTCCTGCTTAACCTGCTTACAAAACGATTGCTTCAGCCAAAGGAACTCTCCACTGATGATAGTGTTTGTTGCAAATGGAAATAAAGACGAAATGAAATGGGTATCCTCTGTTAGCCTGCCAGACGTTGTGCTTTGCCGTGTCCCGCAGTACCTTTCACCTTCGTTACAGTTTATGATGTTTCTTATTGTCCCGGTATCGCATGTTGTGCCTGCTGTGGGCATACACTGTAGATCCGTGCCTTGTTTGTATCGATAGCAATCGAAGATGTTATTTCATATAGTATCATATTTTTTAGTTCGCTTTTTGACACGTTGCTTCGTTTATTGTTATTGCTTTGAAATCGATTTTTTGTAGTTGCGATACCATACAACGGTGAGGATGTGTTTGTTGCGTTGATTTGAGAAAAATGTATTGTGTAGCTAACTACACGATTTTTTATTACAACACTTCAATTAATGCTTATGAATCTTTTTCATAACATTTTTGTTCTATATAAAGCATGTTATGCATGAAATGTGACATAAGAAAACAAAAATAAACTGTCAATAGATAGCACACGGTTGATCGATGCACGTGTTCATCAAATAAACTCTCTAACTGAGTTATTAAAGCATTGGTCCCCAGAAGTACTCGAAAAAGAATTGCATTGTCTCCCGGAACGCGGGGTAACAATTTACCGACCGAAGCAAAACAAGCTCAACCCCGAAACTATTGAACCATTATTGCTGATCGTTAAAATATTGCCGATAAAGCAACAATCTTCTAGCGCGGTCAGATCGTTAAATTTAAAGACTGTTCAATCGGCCGACCCCGTCAAGAAAATGGAGTCAGAAGAAGTTTATCAGTATCGGTCAACAGTGCGCCTTCGAGGTGGATGCTTTGTTTATGAATAGGTTTAACATCCAGGGTTCAATGGTTTATCCGACCACCGCCGTTACTGGAGCTGTTGCTGTTGGGATCAATGGCTTTTTTGTTTTGGTACAGCATGCCAACAGGGCGTGAAGGAAGTGCTCGGTTTGGTAAGAGGAATTTCCAAAAACCTAACCGTCAAGCAGGCTCGAAAGTTCATTTTTTACCCTCTGCACGGTTACTCCGTTCGTCGTGTGCCGGTGCCGGGAGGGATTTTCCTGGAAAAACCACCCTGGCCAAAGAAAGGAAAACCACCAACATTCAGCATCCAGCATGCGTTTAGGAAGGTGGTAATCCCCCAAAGGAAAACATTCGCACGAGGGACTGGGGCAGGTGTGCTGTAAAATAAAACACGATCCTTTATCCCCGTTTCCCCACCCACGGACTCCTTGTTCCTTCCCGTTCCCTGTCGTACAGCTTTACTCGTATTACCTTAATAAATCCAATCGAAGGCGTATTTGTTCACGGCTGAACTTGCACCGTTGTTTTCAGCGTTTTCTTCGCGATAATCTCGCTTATGTAGCCCAGTAAGGGAAGAGACCTGGGGAAGATTTTCCACGTGGGAACCCGCACCGCGTGGGACGGGAGGCACAACAATCTTGCACTTTGTTAACAATCGATAAAACCGATAACCGTTCCGTTATTGCCCGCCTTAGTCGCCTCCATTACGGGTAACGATTTGTGGAAAATGATTTCTTGAGTTTTGCTGTGCCGCTTGTCCTGCTTAACCTGCTTACAAAACGATTGCTTCAGCCAAAGGAACTCTCCACTGATGATAGTGTTTGTTGCAAATGGAAATAAAGACGAAATGAAATGGGTATCCTCTGTTAGCCTGCCAGACGTTGTGCTTTGCCGTGTCCCGCAGTACCTTTCACCTTCGTTACAGTTTATGATGTTTCTTATTGTCCCGGTATCGCATGTTGTGCCTGCTGTGGGCATACACTGTAGATCCGTGCCTTGTTTGTATCGATAGCAATCGAAGATGTTATTTCATATAGTATCATATTTTTTAGTTCGCTTTTTGACACGTTGCTTCGTTTATTGTTATTGCTTTGAAATCGATTTTTTGTAGTTGCGATACCATACAACGGTGAGGATGTGTTTGTTGCGTTGATTTGAGAAAAATGTATTGTGTAGCTAACTACACGATTTTTTATTACAACACTTCAATTAATGCTTATGAATCTTTTTCATAACATTTTTGTTCTATATAAAGCATGTTATGCATGAAATGTGACATAAGAAAACAAAAATAAACTGTCAATAGATAGCACACGGTTGATCGATGCACGTGTTCATCAAATAAACTCTCTAACTGAGTTATTAAAGCATTGGTCCCCAGAAGTACTCGAAAAAGAATTTCATTGTCTCACTTATCCGGCGCACATCAAATAATATGTGCTGCAGAAATGTTCTTTACAAACAATCTTCGTCGTTCGAAAATTCATTATTACATTGGTATAAGTTTTTACTCCATTAGGCTCCTAGCGCTAAAAGCAAATCCTAGTTTAAGCAAACCAAACAGATTGTTGAGTACCCAAGCTTTCGGCTCAAGGCTCGGACGTATATGTAGATAGGGGTTGTTCTTGATATAAGCCATTGGTGTCAAACCAGTTTAGACACTCGGGCTAGACTGCACGCAGGATATTCTTTTGTGGATCGCATGAAAAAATATAAATAGTATTTTTAAATGTAAAGGTATTTCAATTAAACAAGTTCCATCTAAACCAATGGGACTAGGCCGTCCTAAATGAATAATAAAAAGTTTCATCCTTAACGTTGATTAAATGAAACGATATACGAGATATTGAACCGTCTTTTCAATGTTGCTTGGTGTAGTGTATACGGTTAAGAATAAGGTAGTATTAAGGATAGGTTTAGTTAGATGTATAGGTAAATAAGTATAAGGATAGTATTAGTACTAAGTATTAGGTTAGTATTAGTAATAAGTGTTACGACAGTATCCGTGCTAAAATAAAGGCAGTCTTGTCATAACCGTCATACAAACACGTCGATGGCTACACAACACTTGGTAGCCGAGAGGTCATAGAATCCGAGACATCAAACTTTCCTTGATATGACAAACTTGAGCAATATTGACATTCGGAGTATCAGTCGGCTGAGGCTAGTTGACATAGACATGGGACGAAATATGACCCTGTAAGGAAAAGTTAAAGAAGGATCAATCACACTATCTTGAAGGTGAATTCAAGGTAATCGTGTTGATTTACTAGTAAAAAACTTTATAAATCCAGGGAAGAGACCCATTGCTTAAGTTGAGAAAATATTGGGATTCTTTTAGTTTTTGGGATGGTTTAGTCTATGGCAGCTAAGCTTAAGCACTTGAATTGGTGCAGATCATAGCCATAACTAGTCTCAGAATGTATAAACTTTAAGTTTGCTTTAGGTCACATCATTTGAGCATATAATGAGCGTATTGTTCGAAGTTATTGCGAAAAAACGACTTTTATTTGCTATTTTATAAATATCTTCACGTCGAATTAATTACCATGAGCGCCATTAACTATAAAATTTATAAATTTCCCATTGAAAAAAAAATCTTTTGTATTCCCAGTTTCTTTTGCCTCAGGCACCTGTCAACGGATTGGATTGAGGGCTGATGAAAATCAAATTCGGATTGGATTCTGGGAATCAATTTCTAGTTGGATTGATTCGAAAGCGGTCATAAATTCGAGAAAATCGGGTTCTATTTTCTACGACTGCTTTCACAATGATGACAGCTTACCTCTGAAGATTAAATGCAAATAGCAAATGCCTCAAACGACGATAGATCTTCTGCTTCAGAGGTTATAATACTATGGGCCATGGGCAATTAATTTCACAAAAACTCTTGAGATTTTGATTTATTAATTTTGAAATCTTCGCGGTTATATAACTTTCACAAAATCTTTATACTCATTTGATCGCTTGATTTAATTATTAAGCATGTACCGTGAATTTAATGCTGTCTGTGATCGTCACCAACTGGACATGTCGCGCGCCGCGTTCTACAACATTGTTCGTGTTGTGCGTTCGGCTTTTGGTTAATTTGTATTTGAAATTTTCTGTGACAAGTGGAACTGCATGTTTTCTGTGTGTAAATTGTAGCTAAATACGCTTCAAGGGGGTCTCACGCGGTCCGTTGAATTTAATAAAAAACTACAAATTACAAATTACTAAATAATCTTAGTGGCTCTTTCAAGTTCATGGCACAGTTACCAAATTTTCCGCTAACATTGAAAACATCATTATGAATACACGCTTGCAGTCATGTTTTCCAAACACAACAAATCTCTTTATACCAAATCCAATAATCTTCATATATTATCTATTTGACGCAGCTAGTCAGCGTATAAACCTTAAATTATCTATCCTAGCGTTTGGATAAATTTTGGACGTTCTGCTGTATACTTTAGTAAAATAAGTAAAATCCCACAAATTTATCAACAATTGTGTAGAGCATCCACCAGGAAAATGTATATTTACCATGTACTTCACTTCCTCCAAATGTTAGAACATAATACAATATTCACTGTAATCTCTTTCAACCAACCACACTGCTTGTAATACACGACTTCCTAAAAGCAGAGCTGTCCAAACCGTGTCGGAACTCAACCGATTCGTCACTCAATCCGTTACGTTTGATAAAACGCTTCCCGTCAATTTCGCTAATCGCTGACACATCAATCGACCATTGCGATCTATTCAAATCTACTTGACCGGTTGACCGGTGAAGCGTGTCGCTGTCGTCGTATGGTTGTGCCCCGTGGAAATGGCACAACCTTGCACTGTCAATCATCGTGCTCCATGGCGCAAAATTCTTCCTTGGCATTACCGCACCGGAAATGGATCAAATAAAATGGATGAACAGCTCTTATCACAATCGCTCGCGACAGGAATCGCAAACCAAAAAGGCTTTTAATTAAGATTGATAGCACGCCGAACGGGTGAAGCTGACCTCGACCAACAGCCAAACGGTTTCATTCCACCGGGATCTAGCTAGAAAAGGTCCTGCTGCTGCACGCCCTCAGCAAATATGAGCGAAGCAAGGGCCTGCCAATGGCAAGCAACATCAAGAATGCGTTTGGATCTCGGCTGTGTACAAAGCCAACATGTACCAGCCGACACCTCAACCAACATCGCCCCGGTTGCCTAAATCCCTGTATCTTCTGGATCATTAAGTATGTTTCTTGTCGGTTAGCTCGGTTTGTCGGTGGCGTCGGCTTGATTGACTGCCTGTGTCATGGGGTAATTTATGGTGTACCGTACAGCACCGGGGCCAGCCAGCATCGTCGTCGTCGTCAACCTCATCAACCATCAACACCATCGTTCTTGGGTGGAGTAAAACAATCGGTCCGCTTTCCAGCCGATTGATCGATTTCCAGAACTTCCCGAAGGTCATACCGAAACCGAACGAGAGTGAACCACGTTCGGTTGAGACTGAGGAAGATCATGACCCCAACACATACTGTTTCATTTTTCCTCCCGCACAGCATGTGGTCACAGCGATTAAACCACAGGCGAATGCACTCAGCTACCGGCCAAAAACAATGACTCTTTCCAGCTAAGGAAAGACTATTAATCGAATGGTAAATGGAAGGTGCCAACATTAAACTTTCATTCCCCGGCAAACCCGGTGACAGCAGCCAGCCGGACGGGCCCAATGACAGACAGCGCAAGGCCACACTAAGCCTACTGACGAGTTTGATCGACACTCGTGCCCTCCCATCGTTTACATTGGACAGGTGTTTGTTGAAAAAAAAGCCCCAAAAAACATGGCCACTCAAGGCACGATGGGTGGTCAGACGAAAAAAACTAACTTTTTCAAAAGCTAACGCTTCATCTCTCAGTTGGCACCGCATGCCATCGGGGAGTCGTAGCATCCTAATTCCTCCCGAAACCGGTTGATTATGTCCATCATCGCTCAGCGTGTTTTTAAAAGCTTCATCCTTATCGCGTTCCCGGTACGATTATCCATTAGGACGACCGCGGCCATTTAATGAACCGAACTTTTGATAATCGGGCCTGAGTGTTTCCGCTTTTGTGTGGCGTTTTGCGGTATACTCTCTTTCTGACTCTCAAGGGGATTAATTCCTTTGCCCTTTCGCTGTGGGAGATGTTTGCGTGGTAAATCCATTTTCGTGGTTTCGCCTTAGACCGAAATCTACACCAGAGCGTCTCTTAACGATAACGTCATTGTACTTAGGACTCGTCCAAGTGCCACCACAAACATCGCACTTACGCGCACACCAACTCCAAGATACCACCAAGAAATTGTGTCTCCTTTTTTTTAAAACAAATTAATTAATGAACCTTCGCTAAAGCTACTCTCCCGAGAACGCTAATAGTACTGGTGGGATGCTAGGGAGTAAACGAAAATATCGCCTGTCTTTGAGGTTCAGGTTGGTTTGGCAGGAACAGACACAGCTTCCGGAGAACACCAACACCTACAGCGAACTTACCGCTCCACCGGGAGCCTACAACAAAGTGGAATTTAATTCATAAAAAGGAGTAAACGTGCGAAAGCGTGTAAGGTTCGTGGGGTTTTGGGATGATTTTCCAATGAGTCCCGGGATTATTTGCCCTGCGTAGCGCTTGTCGTCCGCAGACGAAGAGTTCCCTGGGGGATCATTTTTGCGGCAACTTGGCTTGCTTACCGCTGTTTACACGCGTTGCGGTTTGCTTGCTTTATGTTTGATCAACTTTTAAGAAGGTCTTTATGTGCAAATTTAGCTAGGAAAAATGAGTTACAAAATGCGAAGTTTTTGGACAGGATTTTGGAACCAACAGTTATTGAAAAAACTGCATGTTTATTTATGCAAACCTAAGAATATGTGGGAGTCTTAAAATGCTGCTTCGGTTCTGTAAATTTGTAAACCAATCAACCAATTAAATACTAAACAGTCAAACAGTCAAACAATAAGGCTCAATTGCTTAGACCTGACCATTGTTTAGGATAAAAAAATACGTAGACTTAAAAGCAAAGAAAATGCCTTGCCATTGTTGATGTCAAATGACAGAATTTTGTAACACTTTTTTAAATATTTCAGATAGTAATTTTCAATTACATTAAGGCTATAATAATTAACAAACAAACATTTAGAAAAAAAATCCCTCAATTCGAATAAAATAAATAAATAGCCACAGATCGTTATTGGAACTGCAAACAAACATTGTCTATTCTGTTGGTCTAGCAAATAAACCACCGGATATCAATTTCCTAATTGACTTTGTTTTGTTACATATCTTGAATTGAAAATTCACGCATTCAAACCATTCTTTACCAATTCCACGGTTCCACACAAAAACACACCGTATTGGGAGACCACCAGGCGGATGTGGATTTATTTTCGCTCTTCATCCTATTTGATAAATTATCTCCTTCTGTCGAAGACCTTCTTCTTTGCCATGTACAGAAGAGAGAGAGAGAGAGACTGAACAAAAAACCCTTAGTATGTCCCAACTTAGACGAGAAGCCTCGGCTTTCTAGCCGAGCAACATTGTTCCAATATTGAGAAGCAGGTAACATTTAAATTCCAACCACACAGTGGATTTCTTATGCCTTCAACACGTGCTTCGCATGAAAAGCGTGCGCGAGTCAGCGGGCGCCCATCACGTTATCCCAAAATGAAAAACTTTCGAACGTAACAAATCGCCACCACGAAACACCGACGACGAGAACGAAAACCGTCCGAAAATCCTGACGGTGGCAAGAGGTGTTTTATTTTACAGCGCGTCGTGTTGTTCGTTCACATGGGCAGGATTTATGTCCTACGGGGACAACGGGCCGACCGTGGTACGGGTGCCAAATAATTTACTTCCCATGCGGCTCTGTTTGGTGTGGAGCGTGTTAGCTTGTGTGTTTTTGCAACGGATGGTGAATCCGGATGGAAAGCGTCGATCGTTTACAACCTGGGAAAATATTTTTATTGTCTACCGGCAAGACAGTTCGATCAGTTGGTTAATATTGCTTCTTTACGCCGGTAGTTATTAATTTTGCAAAGGGAAAAATCAACGGCGAGCGGATTTTGGTTGCATTCTGAAAATGAAACTCGTATAACAGATTTGAGACGTATATTAAATGATGTAGCTTTTTTTAAATATTTATAAATGTTTTATGTCTTATGAAAAAAAAAACAAAATCATCATCATTTTGAAGCAATATTTTTAAATTTTAATTTGTTGGAATGTGAGTGATTCGGTGACAGAAGCGCCAGTTTTCACACGACAGAACCAGCGGGTATCATGTATGATTGACTAGTATCAAATGGGAAATTAAAGTATAGAAAGCCAGCTATGCACCTATTTTGGATGTGGAGCCAATGAAGAAGACGGAATTCTCTAACCTTCTAACATTCTCTAACATATTCTAACATAGAATATTCTAGAATAATATTAGAAAGCCATGCCTTGGCTACCTCAAGCTCTTACAAGGCCTTAAAATGTATCTTGCCTCAAACAAAAATGATAAAAATCTAAGGGCAAGGTGACATTTTTGTTTCACACTTTAAGCTCAAGGGCATAACTAATCTGTGTTGTGCATGTTTGTACAGTAAACAGTTATTCAAAATTTGCTAATAAGAGACTTTCAACTAACCATTTCGCCAGCTAAGAAATGATTGGCTGCAAAACTCTCCCAGAGGAGGACCTTATCCAATCATTCTGTGGCTAAGATGGACGATCCTTTGATAGTTAAAGCAGATATTTTCAGCAATTTTGAATGTAATATTAATATCATCATTTAAAGTTTTTAATAGACAGCCATTACTGAGCCATCCGCTGTATGACTAACCGATGCGTTGGATTAATTGTGATAGTATAATGCTTCACTGATTGACTGACATTGACTTATTCAATTAAATTGTTGGTTTGTTTAAATTTCCGTAGAGAGTTTGTTGTTTTGCCTTTTTACATTTTTGACATCTAAATTAAGTTAAATCCAGTTTTTATAAGACTACGGAGGTTCCTCACGTTATTTAAGTTAAAAAAAACATTAACACTGTTATCTAGAAAGCTGTAGGCCTTAATTAGTTTTACTCAACGATTATTTGAATAAAAAACCGTCATTTCAAATCTGTACCTGAAAAAAGCCATAGGCATTAACCTTTTACCAGGAGCCTCTCACATAATCTTTTCCAGAATTTAGACAGCGTCAATACTTCCACTGATCTGTTATGGATGAATAAGTTCGAGTGGCTCTTGTTCACATAAAACGGACCTTGAACGATAAAGAGACCACACAGAAAAACGGAACCTAGTAGAATGATAAGACATAATACGTGTTACCTTACATTGAACTGATTCTAATCTATCATTACAATATTGTTGTGATCGCAGATTTTAGAATCGGCACACAAGGATTTATTAAATAAATATATTCTTAAATATTGACAGCTCGTACCGCAAATCTTAGTGTAAGGAATGCAATTTAGATCATCAGTTCGCAGTGGTCTTAAGAGTAAGGCTGCTCTCTAAAAAAAATGTTGCCCGGCGAATAGTCACAGGAGCTCAGCACCGAAAGTAAATTAAAATAATTCAGTGATTGAGAAGGGAACCGTATTGATGGTTAAATTATTAAGAAGGTTTGAATTCAGGTATGGATCATAGTATCAGCAACCAAAACAGATTCTTGGACTCTCGAGTATTCAAGGGAATCCGAACATATTTTGATAGATGGATCTTCCAATAAGCAAGCTATGAAGTACTGATAACCAGAGCCTCGATCGACTTTTTTTGGCAGTACAAAGCATGAGGATGCCATGGTAGTTAGATATATCTATGAACATATGTCCTGAAAACATGTTAGAAGATTTCCACACTTGATGAGATCATTTTGACGCTGAGACTAGTTGAATAATTTAGACAGGACTGGAACTGAAGCATCTATACACTGAATCTGACCCTAGGAACGGCGTCTTGCCCAGCAGCAGATTAAAAAATAGTTTAAGGCCCTTAATTGCTAAGTCATTTACAGCTTTTTTTCTGTTTGATTAAATAAAGGCAGAGTGAATCGATCTGTTGTTTAAGTAATGCAAAATATCAAAGTAATGGTTCATTCAATATTACGAAAATGTTAACGATAAAATCTTAAACAAGTTAAGTTAAGTTGAAAAGCTATCTCCAGATTTAGGATTATAAAACTATGCATTTCTGGTATAAGTTCTAATGAAAGAAACACAAGTAATTTAATAGTGCACAATTGCTACTGTCTAACATTCTGCATTTATTAGACGAATTGAAGGCCGTGTGGAACCAACAGCCTAGTATTATTATTCATATATCACCTCATTTATAATTTGTGAACATTTAACAGTAATCAATCATCTTCTGCTATCGCGCTTGAAAGCCTTGGTAGGACAGTCATTAACCTGTGAATGTGACATTCAGTATTCAGAATATGAAAAAGGTACATAAGAAAATATTAATTCCTATTCTAAACTGATGTTTCAGCTTTAAACTTTTACCTACTGAGCGTGTGCGTGGATACACTACAGTCAAGGTTGAAACAACTTGTCACATTGAGTACACAACATAAATATGTAGCTTTGAGCTCCTCGTCGTAGGTACATCTTTCTTGCGCTATTTAATCGCATCCCTCTTTCTGATGCTAAAGCTCCCACAAAGAAGTTTACTCTCCACACGTAATCTTTTCATTTCGCAATGTATGGGAGGAGAAAAAAAGATGAAGATCGTGAGCGAAAAAAAAACGAGAACCCGATTATACCATTCACCCGTTAAGTGCTTCTTCAAATCGGTAGAAAGATTTCGATCGAAATTCAAATGGTAACACTTTTCCGATCCGAAGCAGCATTCGACTTATACCGTCACTGGTCCTTTGCGAGCACGCTTCCTCCAGCTAAACACCTTTACGACACTATTCAATCCATTCATTTCTATTCTCCCACAGCATATCCAGACAGAGCCACTCATCCCACAGTCGGATAGCGTCCCAATCCGTGGCCGCTCGATGATCAGAAAATCCGACACTGGCACGAATCTTTTACAATAAATTTCCGGCTCGGTTTATCTTATCTGAAAGGACGGATTTTATCCTACGTGTGCAGTGTGTGTGTGTGTGTGTGTCCTTTGTGACCGTGGTTCAGCTTCATGCTGGCAGCTCTATGCGACAGTCCGTCGCATTACGAATGATATTCATTCGCAGGTGGAAAATTGAATTCCAGCACAATGTAAGACGGTTTGGAATGAGGAGTTGAGGGAAAAAAGAAGGGAGCAGACACCGTACTACGGCCCAACGCTCGTAACTGACCGGGGCAAGAATGTACCAGTTTTCCCTTACTCAGCATCATAGGGTGATTTTTGTAACTCGTAACTTTGCTACCGGTTGTCCCAAGTTCTAGCTTTCAGCTACCCTACGATAGGATAGGACGCGTGCAAATAGTAGTACCTTTCCGAGTTTGGAAAACCTTTAACCTCCGGTCGGGTTTCCAGACCGGACAGCGTACCGTCTGGTGCCGGTTGGCTCTCACGCACGCTGCTTCCGGGTCCGGGCAGGCTGTCATCGGGACGACACCCGTAGCAATGTCTGACGTTGCTGAATTTTTCCAACGCAGGAACCTGGCACACTACCGTCCGGAAACTCCCAGCTTACATCCAACCTTTTCCCTGACCTCTGTGGAAGACGACACGTGAAAATCCACACTGGACAGCTTGCTTGCTATGGCCGTGTTCACCGTGCGAAGAAAGCCTCCCAGAAATGTAATAGAAACTTAAACCGAAAAAGTGTACTTCCATCGTAACGGGTGGTTGAGTTTTCGTTGATCCAACGTGCCGTCGCACCTTCTGTCGCCTCGCAACTTATGTCATCGGGAAGCTTCTTTTTTGGGTTCCTTTTTCTTTCTCTTTAATACACCGAAGCGTGTTTCCACTGGCGACAGCATACAAAGTGTCAGAAAATGTGCAAGACGATCTTTGGTTGCATTTCTTACTGTTTCCGCTCAGGGTAACAGTTCTAGCTGGTAAAAATGTAATGGCGTCGTAGTCGCTTTTTGGTGTACGTGTGTCTTCGTTGCTTTGCCATTCGTTCCCATTTATCGTGCATGTGGCACATTCCGTCTTCAGTGAAATCGTGAATCACCGGATTAGGTGACTAGCTGTGGATGGATGGACAAAACCACAGCTACAAGTAGAACGTAAAGCATCACCGAGAGCCATTATAAATTTCATACCATCGGATTTTATGGAGCGGAATGATTCTTGAAGTGAGATCTAGGAATGAAAGAGACTCACAAACGCACACTCCGTAAGGAGAACCTAATTTCAAAGCGGATTTAATGCTTATTTAGGATTAAATGATTTTTAAAGAAAATTTCATGATGCCATTCAGCTTGAGCTCAACTGTTGGTTTATTGTTTCACGTTTAATTTTAGCACTGACTATGTGAAATTGTTTGCGTTTTTTTAACTGCATACAATTGTGTTGTTATACAAATATTGCTAGAATTTTTTTGATAGACTTTAATACTTCTTTGAGTCTATACACAATAGCCTTATTAGCAGTGCAAAATTTGCTTTATTTAAGAAACGGTAAATAAGTTATCGCGAATGTGATTTTGTGCAAGCGGAAGCCAGAGAGGTAAGTTGCTATTCTTAGCTTCGTAGACATTTTTAACATTGCGGTCGTTCTGGTGGACGCATCAACGCCATCGCTCCATCTCATTTTGGGCCCATATGGATGAATCAACAGGAATTTACGGCCTTGATCGTTCGGTGCCATTCTCATGACCTAACCAACCTACCGGAGCTTGACGAGTCCTACTTGCTGCACGATAGTGAGGTCACTGTAGGGTTTAGAGGTTAGAGGTTTTTCTTACTCGAATGCGGCCAAAAATACGTAAGTTTTGGATACAGTTCTTGTTTCAGCGGCGTATGGGAATATTGTAATTGTAATTGTAATTGTTATTCTTTATTGTTTGCCTAAAGGTTTAACAACAATTCGCTTACATGCTAGTTACTAAAACTGAACTAAACCTAACCTAACCTAATCAGATAAATGACCAAAGAGATAAAATGGGGTGAGGGAATATTCAGGAAGAGGAAAATAATCGGGAGCGGAAAGTGGATAATGAAAGATGATAGTCAAAAAGATGGAAAGAGGAATTGAAGGTGCGGATAGCGCGTAGAAGTGGATCGCTCCTCCCCATTGATGTACGGCGGTGAGGTATGAATAAAGGGGAACGTGAGCGGAGTGAGCGCGCAGGAACATATAGGGGAATAGAGGAGAGCAGGACAGGTGCATCAATGGCATTTAGCAAAACCGACGCAACAAAGGAGGACTGTGAATAGGATCTGCGAGTTTCTAGTAACTGCAGACCAAGCAACCGACATCTTTCCTCGTAGCCAGGCAAGCCAACAGACCAATCACCAGGGGATTTACGTATAGCAAATCTGGTGAAGGACCTTTGAACACGTTCGATGCGATCGATGTGGGTCCTGGCGGTAGGGGACCAGATCACAGAGCAGTACTCTAACTGTGACCTGATCAAGGCGCAAAATAAGGCTTTGAGGCAGCTGGGGTCGCTGAAATCACGAGCTACGCGTTTCAAAACACCCAGGGATCGTCGAGCACTGGCCACTAATTGGTCTATATGGTGAATAAAGGTCAGACCGGAGTCCAGCCAGACACCCAGATCCTTGACCACGGAGACACGATTGACGGGGATACGGTTTAGGGAGTACGGATAACAATAGGAGAGCGGGACCGAGTGAACGAGATGACATTACATTTCTCGGGACAGAGGGAAAGATGATTGAGGTTACACCAAGAAGAAAAACGATTAAGGATATCTTGGAGGATAACATAGCAACTAGGAGAGGAGATGGGATACACTATTTTAAGGTCATCGGCATAGCACAGGAAGCAGTCGTGAGGTAATATAACACTAATATCATTAATAAACAAAATAAATAGGAGGGGGCTAAGGACACTACCCTGGGGTACGCCAGAGCATGAAGGGAAAGGAGCGGAAAAGGTACCGATAAACTTGACACGATAGTAACGATAGGATAAGAAAGAGTGGAGCCAACAAACAAAGGATGGATGTACGCCAATAAGAGATAATTTCTCAAGGAGGAGGCGATGGGAAACACGGTCAAAGACAGATTTAAAATCCGTGTATATGGCATCAACTTGCGATACCACCTCAATTTGGGACGAGATGTAAGACGTAAAACACATTAAATTAGAGGAAGTGGATCTGTTAGGGATAAAACCGTGTTGTTGAGGAATGATAATAGACCGGGAAAAGTTTAGGAGATAGGAATGGGCGATGGACTCAAATACCTTCGATATTGCACATAATAGTGAGATACCGCGATAATTGTTGACATACGAGGGATTGCCTTTCTTGTGAATAGGAACAAGCCAGGCTTGTTTCCACAATGAAGGGAAAGTAGACGAAGACAGGGACAGGTGGAATAATTTTACAAGTATGGGAGCAAACAAGGTACATTGATTTTTGAGGAGTGAGGCAGGGATACCATCAGGACCAGGTGAATAGGAGTTTTTGAGGGACCGTAAGGAATTAACAACTTTTGCCACATCGACAAACCTCGCAAAGTCTGTCGTAGGGACATCAGTGGTCCCGGTCGGAGCGGAGGATGGTAGGTCTGAGGTAGCACAAAAATTAGCGGAAAAGTGATCTACAAAGAGAGAACAAATGTCGGTCGCGCAGTCTGCAGTTGAGGAGCCTAAGGACATGATGGAGGGAAAGGTAGAGGATTTCCTGTTTCTTTTAACGTGCGACCAAAATGATCTGGGATGGGAGTGGAGCCGGGATTGCAGTCTACACATATACAAAGAGTATTGTGCGCGGTTGTAAATGCGATATGCAGATGCTGCATATTTAAAGATTCTGCGATGGAATTCGGTATGAGAGCGACGGTAATTCCGAAGTGCACGTGCTCTGTCTCTGCGTAAGGAACGGAGGGAGGAATTGGACCAGGGGGGGG